>APFE030698961.1:6016-16165 GCA_000404065.3 Pinus taeda | reverse complement strand
TGTTATGTAATCGTTTGATTGTTAGTGTATGCAGGTTTCAAAGTGAAGGAGGAGCTCATCTGGATCGACGAGGCTAGACTGCTACAACAAGCGTTGGACTTCAGGTAGGATCGAAAAACAATTGGTTTCTCATATAATAATGTATGTTTAGAGAAGGATTGATCTTAATTGTCTTGTTTATCACTAGATAGTCTTAGACTCCTAGGGAGGTTAGTTTTGTCAGAAAAAATAACTCTTTCCGCATGACACGGCCCCTTGCATTTGAGAGACCATACTCCCTCTCATATGTCGGTCCTATTTTCCTGTCCTTGTTTCAAGCTTCACATTTTGAGACATAACTTTTGTATTTGCACTTGGATTTGTTGTACTCCCAACCCTAGATCCTAGATCAGAGTTTCATGTAGCCGCATTGCTGCTTCCAGTGCTTCAACTTGGGTTGAGATCTTTTGTTGTGCCAGGGCCGATCTTAGATATGGCATTAATGATGCGACAAACCAAGCACAGTGCTACTCATCTGTCAGTTTCATGTCGGCCTCGTGGATAGCGCTTTTCAACCTCTGATCTAAATCCCATGGAGTTTCACCAGGCATCATTACCATCTCTTTGAAACCAAGAACTGACTGGGCCCCTGACTTTGGGTGCCCAAATTCCTTATTTAGTGCCTCCTAGATTGCAGTAATACCTTCAGTTGGATGATCACTTGAATACTTCATGTACCAAGTCAGTGCATAGTCCTGAAACGCACTAACTAGGGTAGCCTTCTTGATGTTATCATATGTGATACTAGGAGCATCCCATACAAATTTAATCACAAACCAGAATCGTCCTGGTTCCTCATTCCATGCACCTTTAAATATCAGCAGCTTAACTGAACTTGTCATCCCGATCTTTGAGGTTGTTGGAGTTGGGGGTGGGGTTGGTGTTGGAGTGGATGCATTTGATGTAGGTGAGGCGGTTTTTGACATGGTTGGAGGTGGTATCAGGGGGAAGCGCTCTTTGATCAACCAGACCGCACTTCCTGGTGAGAACCTCGCGAGTTCTTCCTCACTTTCCCAGGAAATGGAAGCTAATAGACTGTTCTCTACTCCTCCCATTCCGCAGTAACCTCTTCTACTCCGCGTCACTCTAGACATTAAGAAACACGCATAATCGGTTTTTCACATAACAACATCTTAATCCACATATTATATGATTTGATATACCTACCTTGCAGACCTTGAAGGAATCGCCTTTCCACCTCACTATAGCTTATGGTGGTATTTATCGCAAACTTAATGATAAATCCTCCTATTACTAGATCCAGCCAATGACCTACTATGCGCATGATCTTATCCTCAATGGATTCTAGCCAACACACTAGTTCTGGAGTCCACAAAATAGGCTGGTCCAATCTACACCTTCCCACACTGTCAGCTAGCCTTGTGATCCACTAGTACAACTCTACCATGAATGACGTAAAGAAGATCTTGTGAATGCCTGTGAATATATACCAATCCAACCAATCTTCTTCTGATATTAGTGAGTTTCTGTTTTCCTGAACTACGAACTCATGGACCACCACTGTTCAATCTCTTTCTTTGTAGCATTCCAGTGTTCCCACATCAGACACCCTTTAGGAAGATCCTGGTCCCAGCAACGGAACCATTTGTTGGCTTATATGGGCTTCACCCAGGTTCAGAAGAATTATGTAGCCAAGCAAATCCTACAACTACCAACCCTTTCGGCAATAGCCCGCGAAGTGCAGACTAAGGTCTCACCCGAGGTAGCAGGGGAGGGTGCTGGAACCAGGTTTCTACACCCTTGGGATGTCTAGATGTGGTCTGAGAGGTTCACGTGCTGTCCTGTAGCTTCGCACTACGCTAGATCTGCGTAGATCTAGATAATTTTAACTTTCCCTTACTGCGTTGGTTACAGATCTAATTTATTATTATAACATAGATCTATCTAGAGAGGTCTTTAAGCAAACATTTACTTATTTCATCTAATTCACATATTAAGATTAAACCTGATTCACAAGTACTTAATAATCATATGGACGCAGATCAAAACAGTTTCATTAACCATAAAAGAACAGAGTTGCGATAGTTCAGCTTAACATAGAATGCAGAAGAACTTATCTTTATTTCCACTTATCAACCTTACATCCAGATCTTCCCTGTTTACTCAGCTGCAGGGGTCCGCGCACATAGTTGTGGACTCTTCCAGGCCTTTGCACACACAGCTGCAGAGCCTCTATCCTCTACCCAACCCCTCGACTCACACTTATAAACACTCTCAGAATGTTATTTTCAGATACCCACTTCATTTCAGATCTCCAAAATCATACCAAAACTTAGCTACTCTACCCATAGAGACTCTCTCTATTTATGCCTTTCCACAAACTGTGATCCATAGGCGAGCTGACTCATCTTACATTTCTTTACATTATTTTTGGGTGGACTACCCTTTTGACTTTAACTTATTACAATTCGTGCTCTGCACATCTCGTGGAGTATTTATCCCGCTATTACCGAAAACCTTGGGCTTCGCACCCCATACCCATTGTGTGGGGCTTCCACTACCCAACAGTGCTACCTAGATATCTACTACTCTAGCATTCGGGCTATCGTTAGAGTACTTAATATACCAAGTTAGCGCGCAATCTTGCAGAGTGCTAACCAATGTCGCCTTCTTTATATGATCATCTATAACACCTTGAGCTTCCCATACAACCCTCACAATGAACCAGAATTGGTCTCGATCCTCATTTCACAAGCCTTTGAACAAAGGAAACTTCACTATATTTTCCATGCTGAACCGCGGTGGAGGTGGTATTTGTAGGAATCCTTGTCTTATTAAGTGAATAACACTTTATGGAGAGACCTTCGCTCTCCCTTCTTTGTCCCTTCATGGAGGAGAAATAAAGGGGATATACTTCGGAGCCTTATTTCCTTTGTTCCTATAAGTTTTTCCACTTCATTTAGTCCTGAACATCAAGGTAGTTCCATAACCCATTTTTTGCACAACAACATTTCAATCCAAGTATTCGAAGATTTTATGTATTTACTTGGTGGTCCATTGAAAAAGCGTTGCTTCGCTTTGTTGTACCTGACAGAGGTGTCGACCACAAATTTAGCTATAAATCCTCCTATGACGTGATTGTTGGGCGCATGATCCCCCAAGGGAAATTTTGGGGCTTAAAGCCCAGATTTTGACTAAATCTGATGTAAAGACTTTGCGTTTTACGGGCACAGAGCACGAGCTTGTAAATGAGCCATAGGGTTGTCCGCCCTCATTTTTGTAATGTAATGTCAGCTTTAGAGATCTACCCATGGTCCGCGGACCATGGGATTGTATAAATAGAGTGAGGCTCTAAGTTGTAAATGAAGGAGAGGGAATTCATGAATGAAGGATGAAGAATTGAGTCGTGTCTAAAGTATAGAGTCAAGTATTTGGGTCGTAGAGTAGGAGAAGGCTTTGTAGCTGAGTGCGTAAAGGCCTAGTAGTCCGTAGCTAAGTGCGTAGGGCAAGTTGAGTCTGTAACCGTTGGAGAAGTAATAAAGAGAAGTTTCATATCATTTATGTGTATTTTTTCCCTATTTTTTGCATTGAATGTATTGGGTATAAATTGCAATTTCAATGTTTGTCTAGTGCGCAAACTTATATGATTGTGTTGATTAAGTGAATATAAGATAAAGTATCTATTTACTTGAAGTTAACTAACAGTTATAAGAATATAAGTAAGATCCATGGTGTAACTTGGGGAAATAGCGTAGATCACTGCCTTAGTAGCGCAAAAGCATCTCAGCCCCTGGTTAGGGTGACGCGAAGGTGATTATAACATATCACAAAGGCCTCGCAGGTCAGGGAAGTTCACAAAGTGACCTGCGCAAAGATATTCACAGTTGGACTAAATTGACCCCTCATACATCTCAAGGGTGTGGAAACTTGGTTCCAACATCTCCCCCATACTGCTTCGGGTGAGACCTCAGTCCGTGCTCCGCAAGCTGTTGCCGAAAGGGCTAGTAGTGTAGGGATTTGTTTGGCTAATTAACTCCGAACCTGGGTCAGGCCCCCTCAAGCCAACAAATGGTTCCATTGTCGAGACCAGAATATGCATAGATATGTCTAATGTTGTATCATTGGAATCCAACTAAGAAGGAAATTGAAGATTGTTTGGATAGGAGGATTGACGAGTTTGTGGCACAGGATAATAGGAATCCACGACTGACAAAAGAAGAGTGGTTATATTGCTACCTCTACACAGAAATCAATCAGATTTTTTTCGCATCTTTCCCTACTAAGTTGTACGAGTGGATCGCGAAGCTAGAAGATAGCCAAGGAAGGTCGAAGCTTGATGGTGCTATTGTGTGAACCCCAGAGTTGGTGCGCAGATTGGAAGCATCAGAGGATAAGATCGTATGTGTTGTTGATCACTAGCTCGATCGAATTATAGGAGGATTCATTACTAGTTCGCGGTAGATACTTTAGTCAGCCATACCGAGGCAGAGCAAGGCTTTCTCAAAGGACCGTGAGGTAAGTACGTAAAGCCTCTGAATACTTGGATTAAAATGTTATTGTGTGAAAAGAGGATTATGCAATTACCTTCATGTTCAGAGCTACGTGAAGTGGAAAAACCTACAGAAACGAAGGAAGTAAGGGACCAGAGAATAGCCCTTTGATTTCAACTCCGCGAGGGTACAAGGAAGAGCTCGCGAAGGTCATTCTACGAAGTGTGATCCATCTGATAAGGCAAATAATTCTGCACATATCACCCTGATGCACACTGCCGCTAACTTCACTGCCTTCACCTTCATCTTCACCTGTACCACCTCTGCCACCACCGTGATTCAATATGGCAAGCACGATAAAGTTGCATGTGTTCAAGGGAGTGGGAAATGAGGATCTTGACCAATTTTGGTTCATCATAAGAGATGTATGGGAAGTGCAGGGAGTTACAAATGACAATATAAAGAAAGCGACTTTAATTAGTGCCCTGTAGGGCCGCGCGCTAACCTGGTATATTAAGTACTCCAACGATAATCCAAATGTGGGAATCATGGATATCTAAGCAGTGCTAAACAACGAATTCAATAGGCCAAAGTCAGAGGCACAGTCGATCATTGGATTCAAAGAGATCATAATGCTACTAGGTGAGACTCCATGGGAGTTGGATCAGAGGATGAAGTGCACGATTCATGAATCTAATATGAATCTGACAGATGGACAACATCGCGAATGGTTTGTAGCATCGTTAATGCCACATTTAAGGAGCGCACTATCGCAACAAAAGCTAACAACTCAGGAAGAGGCCTTAGAGATCACGATGAGGTTGCATGAAACCCTGATGCAGGATCCTAACTTAGAAGTTCAGTAGATCCACATGTAGTTGAAAAACTTATGCCTTGAGATGCAGAGTCTAAAACAGGACAGGACAACTCGATCAAAAGTGCACGAAGAGGTGTGGTGCGTAAAATGCAAGTGTCAGGGTCATGATATGGACAATTTATGGTCAGGGGTTGTGGTGCACGATTTATCAAATCGGTGGAAAGCATGCTATGGACAATTGCCATTTGTTATAGAAGTATACTCAAAATTCGCAACATTTGTTTTGTAATTTTTATAGGTCAGTGGGACATGATGAGCGCACTTGTAGGAGTTATGAGATGATGATGTTTAGAACTCCCACCTACAGGGTTCAAGCCAAAATGTGACCCCTAGACCAGAACACAAGAGTGGTACGAACAGGATTTTAGGGATGTGGACGAGGCCAAGGTGGAGGAGGACCTGGAAGAGGTCGTGGACAATTGAAATGCTATAATTGAGAAGGGCCAGGACATTATGCCCGTGATTGTATGAACCAAACGCGTCCATCATGTATGTATTGTACCTTGCTTGATCATGAGATGGAAGATTTTCCTACGCTAATAGCTAGGATACGCGACAAGGGAGCATACTACCTCCCTCGACTCGGAACCTGCAGATGATGAGGTTTGAGCCGCGAGAGGAAGATCTAAATGTGAAAATTGTGCTCCAAAGTGGAATCATGTCAAGATATGATAAAGGCAAACATCCCGAAGATAGTGCTTGGGTTCACAAGGCTCCAATGAAAGAAGCAGAGTTTGATTTGGAGTGTGCTAAGGAAACCTTCATGGAAGCTAAGAAGAGCTTCGCTGATGCCTCCACTTTAGGAAGAAAAGATAGATCGGAGCTAGAAATGGACCCATCTATGCTTACGACTTTCCTGGAAACATGCATGAAGCTATGCGCGAAAATAAGGCTATAAAGGGACTACATGAACTCATTGATAGATGCATTAGGACCGTGCCAGGAGAACTACACATAGTTCGGAAGATTGGAAAGCATAAGACAAAGACGAGGAGAAAAATGAGGTTAACTACACAAATTGGAGAATATGAGATGGACCAAGTGATTCTGGATTTAGGGTCGGACATGAATGTTCTGTCGAAGTAGACATGGGAGTGCATGGGGAGGCCTACACTACAATGGTCTCCTATTCAGCTGTGAATGGTGAAACAATAGAAGAAAATACCTATGGGGATATTGCAGGGAATCACTGTGGATATTTAGGGAGTGAGCATGGTAGAAAATTTTTAAGTAATAGATATTGTTGATGACAGCAATCCCTACCCTGCACTCTTAGGAATTGATTGGGCCACTGATATGAATGGGGTGATTAATATTAAGAAGTGCATGATGATTTGAGAAGAAGTTCATGCATGTAGTTATACTCTTGGACCCTTCAGAAGGATCACGCTATATAGAGCTGGTGCATGACTATGAAAGTGACGATGATTTGAACTACATCAAAAAAATAACTGCACGAGAGCAAGATTGGGTAAATCCCACTGCGAATGGATGGATCTCATGGGAGTGCGACAGCTCCTGTACATTGGATTTTGATGAGGAGATAGAGCAATGGTAGAACCGGTTACACGAGGTAACCATGTTGAACTATAATATGATGACAAGATCATTTTGTTGCGTATCGACATAAGTGAGGGATCTACCTACTTATGATGCGTTAAGTGAGGTAGATAATTTCCTAGATAAGTTTGAAAGGGAGCTGTCAAAAAAGCAACATTTCCAGGCCTTGAATTGGGTATTGCACACTATGCCTGCGAGGTGGTGGGGTATGCACAAAGGGACCTTTGAGGAATGGCGTGAATGCAAGATAATGATGCACACATGGTTTGGGAAGCCTAGAGTGCAATTGACAGATAAATGCAATAGGCAGGATAATCCATGCTCACATCTAGCCAGGTGGACGCTGACATATGGAAAACAACATATGCAGATGTGCATGAACTCCGTGCTGAGAGGTATGGTCAATAAACTTGTGTTGGTGGAGGGCAGATGTGTAGTTGGCTCTTAAGTTTGGATAGACAATATGTCAAAAGAACAATTGCGCAAAAGGATATCCACGTAGAAGCAGTTGATAAAGTATGCAACACACTAAACAAGGTAAGAAACATGCATCGAAGTATTTGGGACCTGCGCGTACCCAGGCAGACACCTTTTCGATTGGTTGATAGAGTAGAAGTCGCAATTCCTATGGAGTCTATCATGTCTCGTCTGCACATAGTGGTGTTGTTAGGCCCCTATGCTACTAGTGTAACCCCTTATTGTTATTAGTACAACCCCCTTATTATATTGTTGTACCCATGTAGTTCCCATATTGTTATTATTGTGCCCCATAGAAGCCCACTATTGTTATTATTGTGCCCTTACATTATTTATTGTTTATGTCGGCTCTAAATTATATTATGGACCCCTTAGATTCCTATATATAGAAAGGAGGCCTTGTCATTTGTATCATCCAAGAATTTTTCATTTGTGTAATGTAAAGGAGGTTGCCCCCTCGAAGAGGCTAAATTATAAGGCGTTGATCTATCTTTTCTATCTTTTTGTGAGCTGGTTTTATAACATTTGGTATCAGAGCTTTGGATTCTAGGGTTTTTGCTGCTCCAAACAGGACATTGTGGAATTTTCGCTATAAATTTTTTTCTGTGACATTTCAGAAGCTAAAAAAAAACCATTTGAGTCGAAATCACATTAAAGCTCACATCTGAATTTTAGAGCTTGTTGCACTACATTTGAGGACATATGATCTGAGGAGGTTAGGGTTTTTGCAGAATCCTAAATTTTATTCTAAATAGTTGACCTAGAGAAAATCGTCATAACTGTCCCTCTGAGCATCAGACTAAAATTTCATAAGAAGTTATAGAAAGAGGACAGAATGTAGTTTCCTGTGTATATTTTTCAGATCCAAACATGAAAAAAGTGACATGTGGCACTTCATACAAGTTCACTCTTCTGAAAAGGTATATAATCAGGTCATCTTGGGAGATTGTGCATAACTCTTTCTTGGAGAATCCAATTTTGATCAGACTGGTGGCATTAGAAAGAGGATGCAGAGGACTATTGTAGGTTGCAATTTCAGAATTGGAAGATCCGAAATTACAGAGTTACGGTCATTTCAAGATCGAGCTCCTAAAATCAAGAAA
The DNA here is from genome assembly GCA_000404065.3 of Pinus taeda. Classification (NCBI taxonomy): domain Eukaryota; kingdom Viridiplantae; phylum Streptophyta; class Pinopsida; order Pinales; family Pinaceae; genus Pinus; species Pinus taeda. The sequence goes on along the minus strand of APFE030698961.1, from coordinate 7,658 downwards.
AGGTGATATGAGCAAGTTTTATGGCAAGGACCCGGTAAACGGGATACTATAGATGGAGAAATATTTTGATCTACATGGCGTACCACTGTTACAAAAGGTATGTATTACATCTTCATATTTAGAACAAGATCAATTTTTATGGTATAAAGGGCTTTGTTCTCGTAAAAAAACGTGGTCAATTTTCATGTAGGAAATGATAGCACATTATGAGGATACAAAGAGCAACACCTTCTTTAGAGAAACACCACAACAATTGGAAGAAAAAAGAGAAAAAAGGCTTTGTTACAAAGTAGAAAGCAAAATTATGGCAACAAGGAAGTCTACCCCTCACAACTATAAAGATGGAAGTGTTGTTTCCCCTAGCCTTCCACAACCTACAAGGGTTACACCAAAAAAATTGGAAGAAAAAAGAGAAAAAGGGCTTTGTTACAATTGTGATAGCAAATGCACTAAAGGTCATAAGTGTGCTGAGAAGAAATTATTTTACATAGAGTATAAAGAGGAGGAAGAAAATGATCAAGAAACATCAAAAGAAGAGGATATATGCCAGGACCCAACCCTAGAGAAATAAGAAATGAATCCAACCATATCTTGTAAAGCATTAACAAGAATTACCACTCATCAAACTCTCAAGATAGAAGGACACATCTAGAAGAAAAAGGTTCAAGAAGTGAAAGATCACATCAATAAAGAAGAAATGAATCCAACCATATCTTGTAATGCATTGGCCAGAATTACCACTCTTCAAACTATCAAGATAGAAGGACATATCAAGAAGAAAAATGTTCAAGAAATGAATCAAACCATATCTTGTAAAGCATTGGAAGAAATTACCACTCCTCAAAATGTCAAGATAGAAGGACGTATCAAAAAGAAAAAGGTTCAAGTAGTGAAAGATCACATCGAGCATCAACAAAAAGTTCTCCAACTTTTAAAGGATAACACCACTTTGGTGCAGAATCGAATGAAACAACAAGTAGATCAACATCGCAGTGAAAAAGCATTTGATGTAGATGATTGGGTATTTTTACGGCTACATCTCAAGCAAGCTATTTATAAGGAAATGTTTGAAATACTACATCAGTTAAGAAATGACGACCTTATCCAATGGGAAGACACTTGAAGGTAAAAATGGATCATGATAGTCTTAAATACTTTTTGGAACAAATATTATCTGTAGAAGAACAGAAAAAATGGCTCACAAGTATGTTGGGTTATGACTTTGACATCATCTATAGAAAAGGGAAGAAATTTTTTGTTGCAGATGCACTCTCAAGAAAGGATGAGGATGTGGAAGCATTTTTTGTGTTATTTCTATTATCCAACCAGATTGGATAAACAAAGAAAGGGACGAGTGGAAGAAGGACAAAGAAGTGTGGCCACTCATTCAAAAGTTGCAGAATATCCCAATTCAAGCAATATTTCTAGAACTTGAAGAGGAAGGAAAAATCATATTGGAACCTAGAGTAGCCACAGAAACAAGAACCTGACAGCTATGAAATCGATCAATTTTAGAGTATCACATCAAGTGGAAGAACTTACCCACTGAAGATTCCACATGGGAGGACAAGAATTTTATACAGAAGCATCAAGAACTACTCAAGCATTGAGGACAACACTTTTTGAAGGAGAGGGGCATGTT
>APFE030698951.1:182748-203997 GCA_000404065.3 Pinus taeda | reverse complement strand
TTCCAAACGTAATCTAATTAGCTCACTTTTAAAAAAAGATTATTTTATGTGATCCACTTTTATAAATAAGTGAAAGTCATTTTTACAATGGTAATTTATGAGCTACCCACTAATTTGTAACTTAAATAAAAGATAAAGTGACTTTAGAATTTTAAATGACTCACTTTTTATAATGGGTGAGAACGCTTTTACATAAAGTAACTTTAAAACATAAGTTACATGTGCTTTTTGAAAAAGTAACTCAACAAAAAGAAAGACTTGAACTCAAGACCTCTATTCTCATAAAGTAACTTTGAATCAAGTGAGCTAGTTTAAAAGGTTATTAATTTTTGGAAAAGATGAAGGGTTTTTATTTAGTCTCTGAAGATTTGGGGTGCGTACCTACTTGAAAAAGCTCTGTTTTTGCCTACAAAACAAAAACCACAAAATCCAATGCAGACATACAAAGAAAAAAACAAACCTTACAGCTTGAAGTTAGCATTAGCCGAAACCAAATATTTCCCTCTATGTTTCTGATTTTCTGAGATCACACTAAGGCATAGCGGAAAAGAGCATACGCATGAGAAAATCCTTCCTTTCTATTTCTGATTTTTCGAAATCGCAGAGAGTCACGGGGAAAAGATCATAGACAAAAATGAAAGGTATAGATCTGGTAATAAAAAACAAAGAGCTAAATAAATTGAAATAAATAGAGAGATGAATAACTAGAACTACAAATAGGGACTGTACACCTCCACATCTTAAAAATGACATAATTAGGGCTACTGGAAACCTCTTTGCATGAAACGAAAGGGGTTCATCACTGAAACAGATGCTCCTAACCCAATGGAGCAATCCTCTCAGCTTGAAAGTAGTCAGAGACAATAGATCTATGAAACGAAAGTCAGATGTAGTTGTACCAGCTTCAGATTTGGATCACCAATGGATGCAGCCCTAAAATAGCTCTGATACCATGTAGGAATTTATAGGGTAAGTTCCTCAGACAGAACACCAAAGGACACCGCTCACAAATAGATCACAGATTAATACAACAATATTCTTGACGTGGTTAAAACCCTTAGAAAGGGAAACAATCCACGGCCTGAGCCAATGCGACCACTTCAGGCAATTTATGAATAAAAGAATGAAAATTTACATAAACTTCTCTCATGAACAGTTACCCTACAAATGACCCTCCATGCTATTTAAATAGAGATCATGGACCAATCAGGTGTTAAGCCATGGATCAAGTGTCGGTAATACCGAGGAGAGAATGAACCATCAGATCACTTCATGTCTAGAACATATCATGATTGTCAGATTGTAAGTTACAAAAGTACATAGTAAAGAAACACACTTTACCTAACTCTACACTAGACCAAGTTATATTTAACTATTTCCTATGTGTCGAAATATCCTAAGATCTATGTTTTGGTGACAGTGATTTGACTGTTTAAATTGACTGATTGTTGATAGATGTAGTTGTATGTGATGGTTGTATTGCAATAGTGATTGATTTTCAGCTTCAATGTTACTAATGTGTCCAGTATGAAAATTTGATGAAATGTGGCCTATATGTTGTGTTGATGTGTACTAGGAGTATCCAATCTGAAAATTTATGAAACATGGTCCCTGGAGGAAGAGTGAAGGTAGTATCCTTTTGTAGGTCGATGCCTACGTACTAGTAAACATATCAGCCAGTAGAAGAGTTAGGGGTTAGATCTTCCTTCCAATAGAAGCTGGAAAATGAGTGAAGGTTGTAGCCTTCTATAGGTAGATGCCTATGTATTGTAAAAAGTCTTCACTAGTATAAAACTTGTAAACACTTTCTATAATAAGAAGATTGAAGACTGAGATGACAACAATGGTGGTTTTTTCCCACATTGGGTTTCCATCTAAGAAATCCTGGTGTTCATGTGTGCTTCTTATGTGCGTTGATTTGTTATGTTCTTAATGCATCTTTTTATTGCTTAGTAAATGCATAACACTCTGATTTAAGACAATGAATTAGTTGTTTATCAAAGTTTATTATCTATACATTGGCTTGATTAATTATAGGTGTGGACATATGCTAATTGGTTTCTTTAAATTAGTGTATACAATTTGAAAAATAAAATCATTATTGTGAAAGTTTAAATACCAATTCAGCCCCCTCTCACTATTTTTCCCAACAGAGTATGCACTTCTATGTATCCCAAGTTTTTGATCCAAACTCTCCAAGGTTTGTAAATTTGGATAAGAAAACCTTTCATGGCCAATTTGAGGATAATTGCCTTCAAGCGTAGAAACATTTCATTGGAAGGGGGTGTAAATGACATAGTTTTGGAAACAATTTCAAAATGTCATTTATTTTGCATACGTGACATTTCTGATGGGTATGTGGAGATAGCATGTGAAAATGATACTATGGAGTACAACAAGTTAAGGATGGAGTTATTTCTATTTTTTTGACTAATAAAAGAGAGATAAAGCCAAGATGCAACCAATAAATCATAATGATGGTAGGAGGTTTACATTCTCTAGACCCTAAAAATCATGGCATATTAGGGAATGTTACCCACCCACATGTATAGGTAACCATATGAGAATGTTTTTCTCCTATGATGCAATTTTCTAACCAACTATCATACATTATTTATTATATTTTTTCCTTTCCTTTTCCTTTATTTTCACAAGTTATCTACAACCTATGATTTTTAGCATGTAACTTAGTTGGCATGATTGTGCCTAAATTTTTCCTAAAGGTTGAATACTAATTTCCTAAGGTGTTCTTTTCTATGGTGGGGTTTTATTTTCCTTGTTTTTATAGGTCATATAGCCACAGTGGCCACTATCACCCAATTGAAGAAAACATGTTCAAGTTTCTTTCTTTTCTGGGAAAAAATGGCATTGACATCATTTATTTGAGGTATATTTCATATATATCCTATATAGTCTACTTTAGTTTATATTCTAGTTTTCATCGTCTTTCATATCTTATACTCTACATTGTATCTTTTTTCATTTTCAGAAGAGGAAATTTTTTCTTCTATGATGCAATTTTCCAGTGAGTTGTCATACATTATTTATTATATGTTTTCTTTTTATTTTCATTTGTTTTACAAGTTATCTACAACCTAATATTTCTAGCATGTAACTTAGTTGGCATGATTGTGCCTAATATTTTAGCTTCTAAGGTGTTCTTTTTGTATGGTGATGTTTTATATTCTTTGTTTTTGGAGGTCATTTGACCACATAGTGGCTACTATCACCCAAATGAAGAAAAGTGGTTCGCGTTTCTTGATTTTTTGAGGAAAAGTGAGATTCACATTGTTGATATTGAGTTATATTTCATATAAATCCTTTATAGTCTACTTTAGTTTATATTCTAGTCTTCATCATCTTTCATGCCTTATACTCTCCATGGTATCTTATTTCATTTTTAGAAGAGGTAATCAATATTTATGGTAAGAAGAAGGAATTGAAGAAATAGGAGAACAATAAAACTGTAGCAACAAATGCAAAAAGAGAGAGAAAAATCAGTCTAGTGATACCCTTAAAGCCAATATATTGCATGAGACAGACACATACAAGATGATTGTCAAGTCTTTAGAGTTGGTGATTCACTTGCAATACCTTGGAAACACAATGACAATGTTTTGAAGTAATGAAACAATATTTCATGTGGAAATTATAGTTTGACCAATATTAAGTTGAAAACTCATATTGTAATACTTGACGTTTCATATAATATAATTTATGTGGTTGAAATTATTTATAGTTGTACTTGATATTAGTTAGTAGTGTAATTAACATATGTAACTTTGAATTTTCATATTAGATGAACATGTATATTGCATGGATTTTTTTTTAATTTAGTCGCAAATTATCTTAATCAATTTATGTTGATTAATAACGAACACATAAAATCAATCTAAAACTACAAAATTAGTAGTTTATATTGATTAAGGATGAACACAAGTAAAATGAATATAGGCTAAATTAGTCATTTATATAATAAATATGAAACTACAAAAAAAAGTTAAGCGACTGTTGTAAATGATAAGATTGTGATTACAAATGACAACTAAATTTTGCATATATATGACTATTAGTAATAATTTACAATATCTTATAATACAACTGAAATTTAGTCATATTTCTTTGGTCGTTAATTGTTTTCAAAAGGTGACTAAAATTTGCATATATGTGACTATTAGTAGCTAATTTACAATATCTTATAACACAACCAAAATTTTCGGCATATTTCTTTACTCATTAATGAGTGTTTTTGGTTGATCATGTAGTAGTATATTTTGTTGTGTATTTAGTCATTAATTGTGGCAATTAATGACTAAATTAATGACCAAATTTGTGAATAAATATACCACTATATGATAAAATTAAGACAACCAATTAATGACTAAGTCAAATACGACTAAAAGTTGGTAGTGTTATAAGATACTGTAAATTAGTCAATATTGGTCATCAACTAAACAATGGTCGTTTATATGCAAATTTTAGTCATTTTCTAGTAACTAATTAGTAATTTTGTACTAGTGTGCATATTTCATGGGATTGGTGTCTCCTTCTATCCAGTGCTAGTAAATCATTGTAATCAAATATTAGGGAACAATATAAGAATATTTTTGGTTTTCTCCCTCAAGGGTTTGCACATACATTTAATTTTCTCATGTGATGATTGTCTTATTTACACACTGACACATTTTTCAATTATGCTATATTGTGATCTTGTTTAAATTATAAATTACATTGATTTAATTCCACTCACTATAATCAAAATGTGAACAATTGGTATCAGAGTAGGTTCCTTCAAATGCAGTTAATCACTGGAAAGTTGATCACAATGAACATGGCCAATCTTAGGATATCTTCAAGTAAGGTTCGTTAGTTTGATGGAACGAACTATGGATTTTGGAAAATAAGAATGAGAACTTACAATATGTCTTTAGGTATTGATTTATGGATAGCTATTGAAAATGGTTATAAAGTTCTTACAACTCTTACCGATGAAGCTGGTAAAGCACTCTATACATTTAATGCAATGGAAAACCCTCCATTCTAAGGGGTCTCTTAGATACTAAACATGGAAAATTTGAGGGGCTAATAATCACATAGTGGCCTAATTTTCCATGATTTTACAAAACAAAGATTTGCCAATTTCCATTTCTTCTAAAAATGATTCACCCAAATTTTATAGTATAAAATTATTTTACCCTAAGAATTGACAAATTCTACGTACTCTACCTATAAAATAATTAGAAATTTGTAATTTTATAAAGATATCAACAAACATTATATAGTTTCCATATTAGACATTAGTGAGATTTGCCAAGATTTATAAACTTTTAAATAAATTTTCATCCTTAAAATTTTCTCTGATACTAAATTTTTCAAAGTGATGCATTACAAGTTAGCCAAATATCTTTGGGACAAGCTTAACAGTTTTTATGAAGGGGATGAAAAAATAAAGGAGGCCTAGGTTCAAGCTTATAGAAGCCATTTGAAAGGTTTGAAAATCGAAGAAGATGTGATATTTCCTTATAATTTATATGTGTAGAAACAATAGTCAACACAACTAGAGGCCTCATTGACATAGTTAAAGAATTTGATATTGTTTGAAAAATAGTAAGATCCTTTCCCTCAAGATTTAATCCTAAAGTTTCAACAATTGAGGAACTATTTGAAATTTAAAATTTGAACAAAGATATTATTCATGCAATTCTTACTACATACAAAGTAGTGACAAAAATGGAGAAGATAGTATCTAGAGAAGACACATTTAAAGAAGAGAATATTTGAAGAGGAAATCCTTTTTCTCCCTTGTAAAATTATGTAGAATATTATAGATGAAAAAACTATTGGCACAGAGAATGGGACTATGTTGTGGCCAGGAACAACCCCCGCCCATTTTTCATTTTAGTGTTATCCAAAATACTAAATGAATGGGGACCCTCAGTTAAAATTTTAGGAAAAGAAAGCGTTTCTTTTCTCCAAAATAAGGTCACCATCATAAACTTAGCAAGATCTTTTGAATACTTTAAAAAACCTAAGTTATGATGAGAAAAATCTCAAAAGAGGAAAGCCGCATCACAAAATTATAGTAAAGTCCCATCATTTTGGCTATCGCATCGCAATAAGAAAAATCTAATAAGAACAACTTCAAGAATTATCGATCTGCGATAACACCGATCGCAAGATCGCATATCGCAGGGAATAGGTTAGCGAAATTTGGAGAACATAAAGCTTCTGCGATCTACAACATTGCGATATCGCGATCTGCGATGATTGTGATGTCGCGATCTGCGATGTCGCGATGCAAATCGCAGAATCACTCCATCACGAATCCTTCGGGCATGTTATTCAAGAATGGCCACCTATAGTAATCTGACTCAAGATCATGCGCTTTAAATGCTAATAAAGGATTAGTTGTCAGTTATTAATGAAACATGGACGTGTGATTTTTGAAGAATTTCTTCACGTAAGGTGGCATATTTGATGTATCTGGTGCATTTAAAACTCTCCCATCACCTTTCTTGATCAATCATTTCCATTTCACTTGTGAACTGCAGGAACAGAGAGCAGAGCACTATACAAGGCAATACGCCGGAAGAAATGGGAAACAAAATTAAAGCTCAGAGCTTCGAGGTGAAGGGGATGGTACCATTATACACAAACACAACATGTAACAGAGACACAGGGATATCAACCTAGGAAGGCATGTACAGACTTCTTGAAGAAGAAAACCCCAGAATAATGAAGGTTGCCGCTAGCTCAGATTCACAGGGATCTTCCGAGGCATCCCTTGAAAAATTAGCTTGCTCATTCCTACATAGGATAGCAGCAAGACCTAAAATTCTCCCTTATAGGGACATGATCAAGTGGATACTTGATAATGCAGAAATGAAAGATAGAAAGTTCAAGATCCAAGGACAAGGGCTCATCGGATCGTTCGCTGTACAAGATTTAAAACTCATGTACCATATTCCTGAGCCGCAGGCAACTTACAACACGCAATTCATCGAGAAATTCGTGGAAGAAAACCTGGACCTATCGGATACCACCAAGGATTGGTCCAGAAAAGATGAACCTCTCAAGAAAGACAAGAGCGGTATGTACAACATTAGTTCCCTCACCTCCCCATATTGTTTTGCTGCAACCATGCTTTTTAGATTGTTTGGGAAGCCATATATCAATAAGTTTTCATCTGAATGGTTGCCATTAATAGATGCTGCTACAAATGCCGTAATTATAGATTGGGCCAAGGTCTTTTCTGATAATCTGGTCACGGTTATTCTCAATTACCGGTCTAAAAGATCCATGTCTCAAAGGATCTATCCCCCATTTTTTCTATCCACATATGTTATGGACTCTATCTGTTATGTGTCTAAATTTCCTGTTTTGGGTTGGAAATGGACGACTCGGGACCCATTACCCATTCATGTCTATCATAAGATATTATGGGACTCCCAGTTCGTTCCACATTTTTACCAAATTTGTCACGGTCTTATCCTACCCTTGTATAGAATGATATATGATAAAGACCCCCTAAGGTGCTCACCCGAAGCACAGATAGATATCATCCCATCGCAAGATGGTTCGTGGAGGAGTTCTTCACTTATATTAGAGTTTTTGGAAGCACTGTCCCCCCTCATGTTCTACCTTTATACATCCCCGATAAACTTCTGGCTCGAGAGATTGCTTATCAAACCTGTTCATAAGGCGGCCTAACAAAAGATTTAAAGGAAAAGAAGAAGGCCATATGGCCACAGTTTCCTATGGCTTGTGGGGCCTTTTCACTATTCGATGTAGGTCATGCATTCGCAGAGATACAGAATATTACATGTCTCCAGTTATTTAAAATCCCGGAAAGACCATTTGACCTGAATGAAATTGCTCAGAATTTCACAACTATGGTCAAGGTAAAAGTATTCTTTAGCAAAAAGGATTTATTTGATGACTTTTTCCAAAATAAAAGCTCACTCCAAGAAATTTTGCGGGAAGCCCAATTGCAATTATCTCCAGAAGACTTTCAAAAGTTCACGATATACAGGGAAAATAGATTGGCTACTATCCCTTTAGAAAAGTTGCGATTACGTACCAGAGAGCCAACTCCAAGCATTAGCCTCAGTGGGAATTCAAGCAGTTCCAGATCTAAGTCTAAGTCCGTGCAAGAAACATCTGAACATTCTAAAAGATCCAGGAATGATCAAAATAAGAACGAAGAGGAATCTAAAGACACGGCTCAGTCGATGGAAATTTCGCAACAGCAAGTTACTACCTACCCATAGAAAGATCCTCCCTCTCTCATCATTAGACCACCACCTATCATAACCGAGCTGGACAAGGAATGGGAAAACTTCAATGAGCTGATCAATATTGAAGGACAAATCCCAAAATCACCTACTAGTAATACTCATAATGCAGAAGGAGTAATCTCAACCATAGTCGGAAATGTCTCAGAGAAAGAAAATGTTCCTATCTCTCCATCTTCCCAACTTGTGCTTAATATAGAAGAAATTACCCCTCTAGATATCTTTTATAGTCCTCAACACAAAGCAGTAGTGAGAAGACAAAGAAAGAAAATTAGAAAATATGCTACATCAAGACGCTGAGCAGTTGGACGTCTTATGGAAAGACCCAAACAAAAATCCAACTGAAAATCTCACTAAGCTGTCTTAGATCGCAGGAGCGTATGCTTCTACGACTATTGACAAAGCATTAGAAGTACAACAATTGTTGAAAGAACAAGAAGATCAAATACAGTTGCTAAAACAACAATTGCGACAAGCCAATACTAATAATGAGGCACACGAACAGCTTGAAAAGTTACAGGAAGAGTTCCAGCACATGCAAGTAAGTTATCAAAGAAGTTTGGACGAAAAAGGAAAACAATTGCAAAATCTACAAGAGACGCATAAAGATGAGCCGAAGCTTACAAAGTTTATTTCAGAATCTATTGCCTTAAATGAACAACTATTGCAGCAACAAGAAGTATTGGGGCAAAATATATCACAATGGAGTTACTACTGCGAAATGAGTGATAAGATCACTAATCAAGTGGTCGAATTACAAAGAGAGTATGATCTGGTTGACAAATAGGTGACTGATTATCTGATTTGGCAGGATGGAGATGAAGGAAAAAGGGCAGGCGCACCCAGGATAAATGAGAATCATAAAGAGTTTCTCTTTAGTAAGTGGGATGATCAAATCAAAGAAGCAGAAAAGGCGATAGGTGCAACAGCTACAACAACAAGCATTCTCATCGACTGTATAAATGAGAATTTGCACAGAGCTAATCTAATCGCGGAAACTGTTACGGGGTATTTTCCAAACAAATCAAAATTAGAGGAGGATTGGAAGCAGAAAGCACGGGAAAAGGAAAAGGAAAACCAAGTACAAAAGGGATTAAATTGGGAATGTTACTGGACATATTTGGTTAAACCACATAGTCAGTGGATGACCATGAAATGCATCACAAATACGACTGAAAAGGTGGTGCCAGCACTCGTTGATTCCGTTTTCTCAGCACAGCTCAAAGCAAAAGTTAGCCAACCGACTCTCCTCAAACAAATGTTGAATACATGCAGCTTTAAGGATGAGATACAGAAATAACTTAATTTAGACTCTTATTTTTTGCTTAAAAATTAGATTAGAAAAAGGGTGGTCATTTGAAAATCGCATCCTAATTTTTTGTAAATAACTTATTATCAGATTTAGTTAGTAGTATTTAAACCCTTCTCATGCATTTAGAGAAGGGTCCAGAAATTTGTCAAAAGCTTATCCTCAGAACATGCACTTTTGCACCCTCAGAGGAGGTTTTGATGAATGGAAGGATCGAGATTTATGATGTTTGCGTTTGATATCTGCTATTGATGTTGCACTTCTGTACTCTTAGTAGATATTAGAACAAGGAAAGATAAATCATTGTCGCTTGAAGCTTATGAGTAGGACCAATCATAAATGGTACTTTTATCTCTTAATCATTTCTGCTTATATTCTTAAAGCAATATACAGTTTTTAGTTGTTTATATGTTATTACATGAATGCTTGTGTTACCATTTGGCACTTTTGTAAGGTGGAGCCATTTATTTATGTTTAATGTGTGAATAAATTATTATGTGACATGATGTCCACAATTGTTTTGCCTAACTTTTTATGAAAAGTGGTTCATCTTAACTGATTTATATTCTTATAATTGCTGAATGATATTTATTACCAGCTATTATTTGAAATCTCTTTAGATCACATAATAGAAGAATTACATCCCGAGTTAGCATAGATTAGATGTGATGTTTTCATTAGATTACAATAGCATAGAGTTAGATTAAAGTAGCTGAGATACGAACTTTAGATCAACAACATCCAACTCTGCACACACACACCGTTAGATTGGGAAACTGGTCCCATTATCCCCATTCAGACTCACTATACCAAACAGATAAGGAGCTGTCAACCAAGGTCCGGACCGGGTGGGTATCCCCCTTGTTGTCGACCCGATTTTCGAGCCTTCAATAGACTATAAGACCAATCTAAATAGGCATCAAAATTGAGGCAAGGAAGAATATCCTCCTAGATTCAAGTGTATGGAAGATACAAGAGAACAGATAGAAGTGCGGTATCATGTTATATGCACAAAAGCAAGAAAATAATTGGTATGTTTACAGTGGTTTCTCAAGAAATATGACAAGTGATCAAAGTAATTTCAACAAACTTAAAGAAATGGATGGAGGTAAGATAATTATTAGCAACAATACATCAACAAAAAAAGTTGGAAAAGGGATAATCAACATTGGTAATGGAAGAAATAAGCCTCAAAATGATTGTATGTTGAATGACTAAAACACAATCTCTACAATGTTACTCAAAAGTGTGATCAAGGATATGATCTCACATTCAATTCTAAGAGATGTGAAATAGAAATGTTGACACAACAAAATTGGTTGCCAAGGCTAACAAAACTTCAAGCAATGTATATATTATTGATGGAACAACAATTGAAAAATTCTATGTGGGAAAAATTTCTTCCTCATGGGAAGGGAGGACAACTAGAGAGGATGATTTATGCTTTATGAAGTATTTTTACCACACGTCCTTCATGTTGTGTTGTAATATTAACAATGAACCAAGTGAGCACAATTATAGTGGATTATTGGTGTTATATAATATATTTAATTAAAACTAACCAAACATGTATAATCATTTATGTTTTTATTGTAGCTAACATTGTTATTTTATTTAGAGTTTATTTTATTTTAATTTTAAAAGGGATATGTGTCAACTCAAAATTGAGTGTAAAAGGAACTACACATCTCCTTCATACAAGGTTGTAAAATGAACCTCTAGATGCAATTATATTGTGGCACTAAAATTATATTATTATTATTATTATTATTATATATTTACTTATCACATAAAAGATTCTACCTAATATTTTATATGTTGGGTGATTTAGGTTTTTTGTTAAAATACACAATTTCTCACTTTTACGAATCATAATAGTGTTCGTTTGAATGATATAAGGTATATGAAGGACACATGAAATTAGAAAAGGATGTTTTACACTTATTGGATAGTATGAGTTTTAATGATAGAAGGAGATGCTTTTTTTAATAATTGAGATGGTATTAGATAAGTTTGAGGTCTAAAGTTGGTCTCATAAAGAAAATAATAATAATAATAAATAATAGCATTATGATTGTTTAAAGGAAGGAAAGAAAATTGTTTTTTGGAATTGTATCTTTTACTCATTTCTTTACATGTTTACTCAAATTTCAAGTATAGGCACTCATTGGATGCAAAATTAAATTATGCATGCAATGAGTACCCTCTCTACATACTCTCAAAAAAGAAAAGTGAATAAAATAAAAATACATAAAACAATTATGTTTCTTTTCAAGAAAGATATTTTTCATGTTCTTTTAGTTTATCTCAATGTGGGTCTATGAAAAGTACACAAATGGATATTTGTTGGATGAAAATTTTGATTTTTCATCCAAGGAGTGCCTACAATTTGGATTTGAATAAATGTGAGGAGTTGAAAATTCTATAAAACAAATAGTTTTTTTCTTTCTTTTCATCCAAAACTTTTTACCCTTATGGATAAATTCATTATCTTGAATCCTAATAAGTCTTTTAAATTTGATGTTTATAGAATTTTTTATCTTGTGGCCATTTTTAGCCTTCATCTTTCTCTAATACTTTATTGGTTTCAAATTATTCAATTCATACACCTTAAAAAGGATGTGCACTTCAATAAACACGATAGTTTGTTATTTTAACCCAAATTAGTAGACATGTTTTACATATTTTATATGAACAACTAACACACATTGAAATATAGATTTTTTAGTAATCTCATGCTCCTACTCCAAATTTTCCTTCAATACAGGCTAACAAAATCTCCATTTATCATTCTCGACATATCTATTCAATATCACATTAGATTTTGTCAATATGTTTGTTGTGGTTTTAGGAAGCTTATACAATGCTTTTAGAAGACTCAAAACATTATCCCAGGTACGAATTTAGGGTCAAGCCATGGGGGAATATTTCTTTCATAAAAATAATGAATTAATGTGGATTAACTTGTTGTCTAACCCTCCTTTTAGCACTAAATCATTCATTTGGATAATGGCCTAATCACAACTTCATTTCCCACTTATGTCTTACACTATTGAAATGGTTAACCCTCAATATATGGATGGATCTATTGCTTCTTCATTTAGGAACATGCACTAGTTCACTTACATTTTATTCTTTTTGGAATGATCTCACTATGAAATGTAGGTAAGATGAAAATGAAATGTGTAGTGCGTAATATGTAATTTTTGCCTATTTCTAACCTATTTGACTATCTCTCCTAACCTACTGAAGAGTGCACACTAAATGAAGAAAATGTAATACTAAGATAGGTACAAATAGCATGGAATATTACTTACCCTTACCATCGATACCAATTCCAAGTAGATAGCACAACACATAGTAAACAAATTAGAATGTCATAATCAAGAAATGTCCTTTTTACCATGGAATTCACATCCACAAAAAACTAAGGAATCTATAAATTATGAAGATACCATACAATCATCATAAATACTTCACACAAATATTAAATCATGAGTTGAATATGTATTTTTATGCAAGCATGACAATAAAATAAATTACCAAGGAAAAGGCATGCTTCATATAACAAATGGTTGAAAATGAACCAAGAAGAAACATGCAAAATCATGGAAGACATGATTACATCTATTATTACACACTACTCCAAAGCTTATTCTCAAAAGTTAAATATAGTTTACTTATATGGAGGGTCATATTTAATAAGGATAAATTAAGAAAATAAATCATGAATATTAAAAATAAAGCAAATTAATTTATGTTAAACATCAATAAGAAAAAATCATTCTTCATCACAAGCACCAAGAAAATGAATAATGGAAAGAATAACTTGCAACCATAAAAAAATTACAAAATTATAGTACACAAACTATGTCACTCACATATAAAGATAGCTTGGAATACAAAAAGAAAGACATTTTAGATGAGACATAAACACATATTTTTTTAAAATCTTAATGATTTTTTTCCTCCTATTCATATAACCCTTGAACTTATATTTCTCTTGGATTTTATTTATTTTTAACTTCTTTAAAATCTTCCCTTATTGCAACATCAAATTAATGGGAATCCCTTATACAATAATATCAATGTGATACAATATCTTGGTTAGTCATCATTATCCCTAGTTTTTCCTTTTGTGTCGAGAAAATAATTTTAAGAGGTTAAGTATGCTTCCTCTTTACTTAAAACCTTGGATGAAAGTAAAACATAGTTATTAACTTAAAAGATCATCTAAAACTTCATATCTCTTAGAATTCATATTTAGTTACTAATTTCACCTCATTTTAGTTAAAATTACCATATTTTGAAACCATGACATTAACAACCTTGTAATGTTGTTAGTGAAACCATTAAATCAACCACTAATTTAAAAGTGGCACCAAGAGAGGCACCAATTTTTTGGGGATCAAAATTACCACTTTGAAACTATGGCCTTAAAGAATTGTGTCATCACAAATCACAACTAAAACTTAAAATCAAGACCAATATTGAGAAATGACCCTCCTAGTAGAACACCTCCCCCAATAATTTTCAAGGTATAAATTACAACTAGTTTGAAGCTCATGGACATAACAATAATTACACTAGAAATGAAATATCAAAATCAACCATCGAATCACAAAACAATACGATTGGTTATAGCCCCCCTTTTTCATTTTTTTTAATTACAATAGTTTTGAAATGATAACATAAAATCCTATTGCAATTCCAAACAAAACAATAAAAAAGGAGAGGAACCATACATATTAAAAAATTAGAAAAGAAAGAAAAAATAAGTTTTTCTATTACCTTAAAACTAAATATGTCTAGTACCTACATGAAAATAACATTTATTTAGGATTAAGGAATGATAATGATCTTGGATAACCGATATATTTATCAATTTGTCACGTCATCAAAAACCTTGTGAGGTCTAATGAAGTGTAATAATTTGGAATATAATTTCTCTAAGAAAGGACATAAAACTTAATGATTATCCTCTTATCAACATTGAAAACATATCCTAGCTTTGATGTCATCCAAAAACTACTCATTGTAAGCCTAATATTGATTAAAAATATAATGAAAGTGGGAGTTTGTGAAAACATGTGGGTTGTTGATCTAAAATCTTTCACAACTCATTGCTTTCTCTGTCATCATTGTACAATTCATCTACCTTTTTATTCATGGTTAAGAAACGTTGAAAATATTTGGAGTCTTGATAAATACATGCAAAGAAAGGATCAGAATGTGACATTTGGAATTTAAGGGAATTACCTTTTCCTTACTTGAATAGAAGTTGTCAAATGTATCCACTAATTGAAACAATCAACCGCTCTGATACCATGTCATCTAAAAACTTGAGAGCATATAAATTGAAAGAAAATCCCTTTTAATTGACTATAAGGGCTTGTAAATTTAAGTTACAAATTGTCACATAAGCTTACAAATGTACTTAAGATGCACAATAAGGATCTTAGTCAAAATTGGAACAAGGAGAAACATGAAGCATCAAGACACAATTGATAATTGGGTTCACCCCCTCTAGGGCTATGTCTTTGGATTTGCCTCCAAAGTTTGAATCACTCTATTGTCTTTCTTCAAAGAGGAATGTGTATAATTATTTACAAAATGGACTAAATCCAAAAACTTCTTTCTACTATCAAACAAATTTCAAGGCCAATAGAATGCATACATTTCTCATAAAGAAATCCTCTCTTGAGCTCTCAAGGCTCTAAAAAAAAACTTCTTTCACAAGCCATCTAAGCAATATCCTCTCAAAAAAGCTCTACAAAAACTCTCTACTAGTTCTTAAGCAAACTCTCTTTGCCTCTAAAGACTCTCTCCAACAAGAAAATAGCACATAAGAGAATTTACAAATTTTTTGAGATCCATAAACAAAGGAGAGAATATCTGCTTAGGTCCACATTACAAGGAGAGAAAGACTCTCTTGATCCATAAAAAGAGGAACTTATAATATTTTTTAGGATGAAATGTCCCAACTCCATCAAACTTACATACCTTATCCACGTTTTTCAGGGAAACAATCCCATGAAAATCTCAACTTCCAACTTGAGATTACGATATTATTGATGAGGAGGATTCTCTCATAAATCAATTTATATTTACAATTTAAAAATGAAAAATACATGAGAACTTCCACTATAAGAGCATTTCAAAAATTTAACATTTTAAATTTAAAATGCCGACAAGCTATTCTTTAATGAACTTTTCCTTTGGCATGGTAAACTTTCGAGAACTATGTCAAGATCCTCCTGGACCAGTTTTTTTGGAAATGTGGGGAAATGTCTAATTAGAGTAATGTTATTGTAGGTATGGTGGCCATTCAATGTAAAATGTACAGGTTTCATTATGATTTTCATTATTAAATAAATACCAATAAGTAGCTACAACAAAATAAATGTTATGTGATCTTATTAAATAAGACCCATTAGTTAATTGGAATTTAATTATGGTTAATTTTTTTATATATCTATAAATAAGGATGGATTCATTCGTATGAATCATGTATTGGACTATATTATATTATGTCTTAGGTCCTTAAAAGTTTCCCCTCCCAAGGGAAAGTGAATATGGATTGATCCTTACATAAATGGATCATTTTATGGTGTCTCCCTACTTTAACGATATTTTATATTGAATAAAGCATGAGAATTTACAATTATTATTTTCAATTCCAATTCAAGGGTTAAGGATTGTAATAGATGCTATAAAGGAATTAAAACATATTACAAGCATGAATTTACTTATGATACTTAAAAAAGAAAGAAAGGAAAGGAAACTAGGTATAATGAGTAAAACAAGATTCAATCATTCACTTTTTCCATTTATTTTTCATTCTTTGACATCATTCCACCATAGTAGAGAAGGTTCCATAAGGACTAATTATTTATAAAAAATTACAATTTCAGGATTTATACGGTACACAAACTCCTTATCAAAACAAAATTTCTCATATTCATGAAGATTCTTGATTCCCTCTAGTGGTGAGTAGTCTAGGAATATATGATTTTGCTTACATGCTCTAGTTTCAAGGTTGAAGTTATCCAAAAATATCATGAATAAACCAAGATCCCACATACAGGCTCTTGCCTTAATGCTAAAACAAGCCACACAAGTTCCATGTCTAAATTCTTATGTAGATTCATAATTGATGGTATTGGATCTCAATAAGTGGCTTAATATTATATTTAAAATAGGAACCATGATAACCTTGATCTAAATAAACAAAACCACCCACATCCAATCGATAATATACATAGATGTAAAAGCCCAATTATAACTTGGGGAAGGGAACTACGAATGAAGAATGATTAACTTACAAAATAGTATTAATAACATATTGTGTTCTTCAAGAAATGGTGTTCTCTTCATATGGTGGAATAGATTCACCAAGGACAAACTAAAGGTGGTTTTCATCCCAAAAATGATAATTGTTTATATAATATACATCAAAGGAATCCTCTAAATCACTTGAGGCTAATATGTTTCTTGTATAATTTTTTTCGATGTTCAATATGATATAAATTTTTTCTATTGCCTCTAAAGTAATTTTGCATTCCCCCAAAAATGACATTGTGTTGCTCTATAAGGGTTTGGAATTTGCAAGAGATTGAATATTGTTCGAACCATATCATGTAATATGCCAAATCAAAGCCATCAACTTCCTCTCTCCAATGACATTGGTTTGGCTACAAACTACATTCTTTGTTAGAATATATTTTCTTTGCAATATGCATGACTATCAATGAAAAAAATCCCTTTAGAATAATTGATTTTAAGCTAGTGATATCTTGACTTCTAGTAATCTAATTTAAATGAGCTTTTGGGGTATAGTTTAAAGAGGAAATTATATCTATAATTTGTTTCTTCGAATCATGCGCATAAAATTATAAAAATGGCTTTAAGTATTGCAAAACAATTTTTTCCTTGAAAAATTTGCAAAAGAAAAAAACTATTGTTCTATCTTTAACTTGAGAAATAACTTTAGTATCATTTTTTAGTTCCTTAACCATTAAAATTAAATTTCATATAAGATATTAAAATGTTTTCAGACTTTAATCAATTTCAAAAGTACTAAGGTATAGGAACACCATACAATAATTCTTCTTGTTATGGAAGGATGAAAACCTCTTCACTACCTCTTCGAGGAGGAAACCTCTTAACATGCTAAGTTCCAAAAAACATGCAATAATCAGGTTATGGAAGGATCAACTCCTATTCACTTTCCTCTTTAATATGAAAAGCTCTTTATGTTATAAACTCTAATAGAACATACTTCATAACCTCAGTTAGGAGGAAAACTCCATCCTTATCTCTACCTATGTAGAAAACTCAAATCATAACGAAAAGATAATTATGTAGTGGGCCTTCTTTAATAATAAAAAGAAATGGTGGGCTAAATCTACCTTATATTAATTTAACACCATACCTACATTATTATTAACTCTAATGGGTCATTCAACCTCCCACTTGCACATCAAGATAGGATCACATCAACATTTGCAATATGTCATAAGTAAATTATGCACGTAAGAAATGAAATTTACTTTCAATATCTAATATAGAAATGCTTAATTTGTCTATTTGTAAAAACCAAATACATATATATATATATATTATATATATATATATAGTATTATATATATTATAGTATATTATATATATATAATATATTATATATATAGTATATATATCTGTGTTGTGTGTGTGTGTTGTCGTGTGTGTTGGAAATAATACTAAGAGGGGGGGTGAATCAATATTATTTAGTCAATTATATCTTTTTCAAACCCAGAACACATACGCTACTTCAGTTAGAGAAAACCATGTATATATGCAACTACAGATAAGGAAACCCACGTATACCATACAGACCTATAATTTAAAATATTCTACAGATGTTGAACATTAATCTGTGCATCAAGACCATATAAACAGTAACCAGGAATAGAAAAATAGACCAGAAGACAATCACACACAAGAACACGAGATATAAGGTGGAAACCCAATGTGGGTGAAAACCACCTACTGCAATATGTCTCTATCTTTTCAATTAGAAACTCCTTTTTACAATGACTCTGTACTGGTGTAGTCCTTTACTCGTACGTAGGCTGCTACTTGCGGAGAGATACAACCCTCTCTCCTTTTCTAGCTTCTCCTCGAAGGGAGCTACAACCCCCTTAGTTCTTGTACTAGTTGAGATACTAGTACGTAAGCTGTTACCTGCAGAAGACTACAACCTTCTCTTCCTTCCGGGGACCATGTTTCATAAATTTTTAGACTGGATCCACAAAATCAATCAAACATCAAGAATTTCTGCATCAACCAATCACCTTTTCACCAATCAAAACTGAATCAAAATAAACACTTCTCTGACGACTGTACCCAGATCATAATAACGGTAATCACACCCCACTTCTGAACCCAAAACACTATAGAAATAAACAGAAGTAGCTAGAACATAAATCAAGAGATGTACATGACCTTGATATGAAAAGAAGTACATGACATAGAGACATGAACAACTATCAATAGAATCAACCTTCAGACTAGCACACATTGATCTACTCCACCAGAAAACTCTTGAGAAATCAAACCAAGGACTTCTAAGATAATGCCAACAATGCATCATTAGAAGAATATATGGTCCCCCTAAACCTGTGCCAGATGATCTCTGATAGACCCATTCGACCCGCATAGACCGGCAAATGTACGTGTATCCACCTGTGTACAACAGACAAGATTCAACAATAGGATGATGCATCAACAACCCCTAGCTTCTGTCTGAGGTATTCAAATGTCTCCCTGGGCAATGATTTGGTGAAAATATCAGCAACTTGTTCCTTGGAGAGAACATATTCCAATTTGACCTTTTGTTCCAGCACTTGTTCCCGGAGAAAATTATACTTGATCAGTGTGTGCTTGGTCTTTGAATGCATGATTGGGTCCTTTGCAATGTTGATTGCACTTGTATTATCACATAATATGGAGATAGGTGGTGTACAAGTGATTTGAAAATCCTGCAAGGTTTGCATCATCGAGAGGAATTGAGTGTAATAGGATGCAGCAGCCACATATTCTGCTTCAACTGTAGATAACGCAATAGAACTATGTTTCTTGTTGAACCAAGATACTAATCTGGAACCCATAAAGAATGCACCACCACTAGTGCTTTTTCTGTCATCCACACGTCCAGCCCAATCTGCATCTGTATAAGCATGAAGATTGAGATCCACATCTCTAGGATACCATAGGCCATAGTTTTGAGTTCCTTGAAGATACTTGAAAATTCTCTTTACTGCCTGAAGATGAGTTTCCTTAGGATTTTCTTGAAATATTCCAACCATTCCTACTACATGCATGATGTCTGGTCGGGTACCTGTTAAATAGAGCAAACTTCCAATCATGGACCTATAGGTTGGTTGATGCACTATTGTTGATTCATCATTTGCACTGAGGCTGCATCTTGTGACCATAGGAGTGCATACTGGTTTCGAATTTGCCATGCCATACTTCTTCAAGATCTGCTTGAGATGCTTGGTTTGAGATAAAAAGATACTGCCTTTATTTTGTTGGATTTGTAAACCAAGAAAATATGTCAATTCTCCAAGCAAAGACATTTCGAATTCCTTCTGCATCACCAAGGCAAAGTTTTGACTCATAGATTCTTCATTGCTACCAAAGATGATATCATCTACATACATAACAAGTATTAGCAATTTGTTATTTTCAATTTTTATATAAAGATTGCTATCTGTTGATCCTTTTGAAAAACCTTGTTGATGAAGGTATTTGTCCAGACGATAGTACCAAGCCCTTGGAGCCTGTTTGAGACTATAGAGAGCCTTCTTTAGTCTGCATATAAGATTTGGATGATTACCAAGGATGAATCCATCTGGCTGCTCAATGTACACTTCTTCTTCTAAGTCTCCATTCAGAAAGGCTTATTTCACGTCCATTTGATATACTTTGAACTTCTGAAAGCTAGAGAGAGCAACAAACATTCTGATGGCCTCAAGTCTAGCAATGGGAGCAAAATTTTCTTCAAAGTCTATTCCTTCTTGTTGAGCATACCATTTACAAACAAGTCTGGCCTTGTTTCTAATCACTTCCCCATTTTCATTCAACTTGTTTTTGAAGATCCATTTTGTCCCTATGACATTCTTATCTTTTGGTCTAGGAACCAACTCCCAAGTGTTATTCTTTTCGATCTGCTCAAGTTCTTCATCCATTGCCTTGACCCAACATTTATCTTTACATGCCTCTCTTACATTTTGTGGTTCAGTGGAGGAAAGTAATGCCAAATAGCTTGAAGCTTTTGTAATTTTTCTTCTTGTTTATACATCTGCCTCTTTTTGCCCCAAAATTTGAGATTCTGGATGATTCTTTTGAACATACCTGGATGGAGTCTTTTCTTCTATCCTTATTTGTTCTTCAGGCTCCTCATGGGTTTCTTCTTCATCATGAATCTGATCAATGTTGATGGATAGTCCTCATCATCTTCAAAATCTTTAGATCTTACCTGCCTAGGAGTGTTTTCTTCTTCATCAACCACTACATCAATACTTTCAACAATTTTTCCAAGCCTTTTATTATAACTCTTGTATGCTTTGCTGTGGGGAGAGTAACCAAGGAGAATGCCTT
>APFE030698951.1:36543-156069 GCA_000404065.3 Pinus taeda | reverse complement strand
AATATTTATATATTTATTTGTGGGGTAATTATAATTTCCTTCAAAATTGAGATTTACATGGATATTCTAGAATTGTTAGATTATTCTTTCACTAGGGACTAAACCATATCCAAAAGCAAACTCCCAGGGAAGCATGAGAGGTCATGCTTTAGAAAAATTAAGTAGAAAGTGTATATACTAAAAAACAACCTAGATTCAGCTAAGGAGGGAACTAGATAATCATAAAACAAATAAGCTTAAGCATAACATAGCTAAGCCAAGGGATCAAATTCTATGGCGAAAACTTGAATAAGATCTTCAGTGTTATTGAAGGCATTTCTTGCGAGTGGAGGAATGATTAGATGCTACTCAGTACGACAGATGCACTAATACATGTCCCTTCAGTGACAATGAAGGTTCTCCCAAGACTGTAAGATGTCAGCCATGTGCTTGAAACAATCCATCAAAATTCTTCCTAGGAGGAGTTTTAGATGCCAATACAAATCGATGGTGTACATGTATTGATTAACTAACCTCGAGTGCCCCCAACACATGACACCTAGTCAGCTAGATTTGCCCAAAATATTGTGTTTGAAAGTTGTTACTGTTGGGAGGCTCCTCTTTGTTCCATGCAAGCTATATCATCTTAGACAAGTCCCAAGATATGGTCCTAAAACCTCGTTGTAAATTCCTAGAGCCAATGATGTGCATGTGTGAGTCTCTAGGAGGCTTTCACTTTATAATAGGAAGCCCTTATACACACATACTCAATGATAGGTCATCACAAAGGACCATGTGTAATAGGGACGGGTGAGAGGATAAACAACTAGATGTTGGACTAAGGGGTGTGATTCTCGTAAGTGGTGGGGGGCATGGTAAGGTGTCAGAGGGAAGAATCAATTATTTATATAATATATTGCTAGCCAGTAATGAGAATATAAAAGTGGCATGTGAATGGATATGGATTGTTGGACGGATTGCCAAGGAGGTTTTTTGCAAGATGTCACAATCCACTTACTGAGGAGCATGGGAGGGATACAAGGTTACTAGTAAAGGCAGGGGAAGGGAGTAGATATTATAGATTGGATAGAGCCAGATGATCTAGACACGAGAGAAGGAGCATTCCAAAAAGGATAGAGATTCAATTATCAAATCAAAGGGAATAATTAAATAAATACACATACATAGACAATAAACCCTTAAACCAAAAGATGTTGTACAAGTCCAAATTCCATATGGTGTAGTAACATTCATGCAATTTTCACCCATGTGAGATGGTGTTATCACCTACATGAAGGCTTCATAAGTCAAGAAAATGAAATAGAAAGTGCTAGACAATAAACTAGGGATTTGAAAGGAAATTGTCATGTAATGTCAAGAATGAAGTAGAATTTAGATATTTATGAAGATACTAAGAAATATGGGTAAATGTGATATGGCATGTATAGGGTTCAATAAGGTGGGTTAACCAAAGACCCTAGTGTTTGTTTCCCAGAGTTGAGGAAGGAGTTATAGACTGAAGGGAATTTTGTCTTGTAGCAACGTCTGAATAGGCTCACACTAGAAGGAAGATGGGTTTATAAAAAATCTAACTATGCTCACCACACACAAAAGGACAGGACGATCCTAGAAATATGACATTTTTTTAAAGCTTCTATGGTGCATGGTCTTCTGATTGAGGATCTATCATATAACATTCCTCAAGAAAAGTGTTGTGAGCATCTATTCCATTCATTTTGATGTGGGGATCTCTTCCCACATCCCTTGATGACTTGGATAGTAGGGGAAGTGAGAACCCATCCCACCTGCATTAGAATTAAAAGAGTCCCATCCAAGACATCAATTATTTTATTTGTCATCCCCCGGATGCGGGTGAAAGGCTGGATTAAATGGCAGCTGTGGTGCTGCGTGGCAAGTCCCATGGGCAGATGTCAGCCTGGACAAGCCACCACACCCCAACATGCCCGAACCATAAATGCGCAGGGTTTATCCGTTCAGGCGCTAGTCCGTTCGGCCTTCAGTGAAGTTATGGCGATACAGACATTCCTGGGGAAGATGGCCAGTACTCAGACGCCATTAAATGCTCCACCAGGTCAGACACTCATGGCGGTCCATAAGAAGGTGGCTCCCCTGCACTATGCGCAGAGACATGAGCAGAATTTGAGAGATCCCGAGCATACTCTGGCCGCATGGAGAATTTCAGCAGAGGTGCAGGTGAGGGTTTTAGGCATGTCTGAAGAGCGCAGAGGGCCGAAAGGCAGGGGCGGTGCACGGGGTTGCCCTCCAACACAGAGGAGAGCCACTCCACCTGCTTCCTCAGAGGATGACCCTTGGGTTCATGGAGGCCACCTGCAACGGTCCATCAGTAGGCAAATCAGCCAGGAACCACGGGATTGTGGGCATTTGGAGCACCCTGCGATTAAATATCGCATACCCTGCACATTTGAGGACAAAACATTGATTGTCTCAGTCACCGTGGAGCATTGCAGTGATGCTCGCCGGCCACGGGATGGTCCTACGGGGCCAAGGTTGGACATGGAGGTGCCCAAGGTGGATTTTCGGCACCCTCCTCAGACAAAGGAAGCCAGTACCTCGACGATTCAGCCTGCCAGGACGCCGGAAGGAGAAATTCAACCAGCTATGAAGGACAACAACAAAGAACCTCGGCCAGTGACGGAGGACGAGCCATATGAGACGGACGAAGAATAACGACGCAGACCTCTGGTTCTCTGTTCATCCCTTCTTTTTCCTAGTGTCGGCATATCTGCTGTCTAGGTGTCTGTATCACTGCAAGTTCATGTGTCAATATGTCAATGTGCCTGTTACGCAACATGTGTCAAAGTGTCGGTATACCTGCTGTCTAGGTGTCTGTACATCTGCCTATTACGCCACTGTGTCAATGAGTCTGTAATGCCACTGTGTCCTCTGTGTTGGCTGAAATGCCACTGTGTCGGTTTAAAGTAGTCTCGGCAAGCTGGTTAGAATTGGACGTTTTCATAAATATTCCTGCGAATTCTCCACGGAGATTCAAGGCCTCGGCCTGGTGTAATTTTGAATGTAATGCTTCAGTTTTTGTAAAAAAAAAAATTATTTGTCATCTACCATCACACATCTTTGAAGGGGGGCATAAGAGATTTCAGTGGCATGAGAGAATTTCTAGAGAATCTATACATCCATGGTTTGTTAGTAGATATACCACTTTTTTTCATATGCATCAAGCATGGGAGGGGGTGGTGACTGGAGTGAGGGCCATCGGGATCAAGGCTTTGCAGATGAGAGCTTCTAGTTACTAACTCCTAGATACATTGTGAATAGGAGTGGCATTTTGTATTTTGTTGATCATGTTGATGATGATTTGAGAGTATCCCTCCACAAAAATTTTATAGTATCCCTCAGTCTAGGTAATTTCCAATCCAATGACAACGCTAGTGAGTTCTACTAGATTATTGTTGTTTATACCCATATAACCTAAATAAATATACAGTGGATGATAGTTTTTATCTCTAATGAGATCTTCAAAGCCTATTGGGCATAGGTTCCCTTTTGATACTCCATAAAAGTTGAGATTGAGGAAATTGGGAGGGGGAGGAGACCAAAATAAAGGACTAGAAGGTTAGAGAATAGGGGGAGAGAATGGGGGGGAAGGCATTTGGAAGGGACAAGATGCTAACATTGGAGGAGTCATGCTTTAATTTCATAGGCTTGCCATCCAGAGGGAGGCTAGAGGAGAGAAAGGATTATTTCTTTGATCTTAGTCAAGATAGAGTGGCAAAGAGGGTTAGCAAGCAAAGAGGAGTATTTAAATACTCTATGAATTCTCTCTCCTTATAGATTTCCTAGAGTATAAAATCAGGGCAAGCCTCTATATATGGTTGATAATTAGGTTGGAAAAATCTCCTTTGTGTCATTTGGAAATGGTGTTTGAGATATTGAGGGGATATATGTTGGAATACGAGAAACTACTATAAAGATGTGCCCAAAGATCATAAGAAAAGGAACAATTGTTGAAGAGATGCTCCATGTCTTTTGAGTGTTGAAGGCATAGAGGTATTCTAGATGGTCCTTGACAACTCTTCTTTAATAAGTTTTCCCATGTTAAAGTTTTTGTTTGGAACAATAGCCATATAAAGAAGGTTATTTTTGGCTAAGAGTATTTCTCCCATTTTTTTACCCATACATCTTCTATAAGTAATTAATGATGGCCTTGTTCTAAGTGATAAGCCTCTTGAATAATTAAGGTTCCTTTTGTGGTATATCCTGATATTATTTAATATGGATATATTCGGACCCTTCATAGTCGAGGGTTGCTCCAGAACTATTGTCAATTGTCTTCCTCTGATTTAGATTGATATAGATTAGGTGGTAACCATTGGCACCATTGAGAGGTGTTAATATTGTGCTAATAATTAGCAAGTTTGGTGTAGTCTTGATATGTCATATGTTATCTCATACTATGAGCTATTGGTTTTCTTTAACTTTTGGGAATTGTTGTACAGATTCATCCCATAACATGGTAGATTTTTCATCCTTGACTTCCCAAAAATAGTGTTATTGATTTAAGTACACACCTATCTTAGCTAAGGGCCATATAAAAGAGCCAGCTATCCAGGAGCTTAAATAGATCATGTTGTGAGGGAGTATGGGGAGCATATTTATAATTCTATATACATCTCCAGAGATTAGGACCTTCTTAAACCCATTTCAACCAAATATTATGCCTAATATTGTTTCCATTGTTGAGGTATGACATGTTTGAAGCCCTCCAAGTTTGAGCTTTTCTTTTCAAAGCTCGTACTGAGCCATCGAGGCCTATTTTTTCTCCACATTGAATCCTCCCCAAAAAAAATTAAGTTGAATTTTCTTAAATTCCTAAAGGATCAATTTCATTCCCTTAACACAAAGCATAAGTAAATTAGGAGGGATCAAAACAATTTTTTTCATAAAATTATTATTCCTACAATGTTCAATTTATGCAAGACCCATCCTACTAACTAGATTTTAACTTTTGATATTAGGTCCTCCCATACAATCCATATCAATGAGCTCTTAGCCAATGGTCCTCCCATACACTATATCTCAATTATTTGTTAGTCAATAGGGAACCAAGATATTTTGATGGAAGCTTTCCTTTTCAGAAACTTGTGATATTGCTTATATGTCATTGTATGAGTGGAGTGTTGAAAATAAAAAAAATGTCCTATATTTATTGACATCCATGTCTAAGGCAAGTTAGAAAATCTTGAAGAATGAAAGGAACTCATTATGTTATGTGATGGAAGGCATTTTTATTCCCATAATTTCATCCACAAATAGTTTGTGATTGGGTGGTAGGCCTTCTCCAAAAATGCGGAGGCCTTGGAGAAAAATCATGGTGACCATTGCTTTGAGGGACCACCCTAATCCCTCCATCGTCAAGATGAATAGAAAAGATGAAAGAGGATCACCATGAAAAATTTTGTGAGACAATTTGAACTTTAGATGAGGGTGAACCATTGATAATAATTGAAAAGGAAGAAAAAGATATAAGGTTCCCAGTCCATTCTACTGATTATGGGGAGAAGCCAAAAGTGGATATGGAACAAATATTTCTAGTTGAGCTTATCAAAATATTTTGAGAGATCAAGATTGAGAAACATATCTAATTTATGTTGAATCTGAAATGAGTGAATGACCTCCTGTTATACTATTCTACCATCAAGGATTGGTAACCTTCTATGAACCTAGTTTTCTCAAGTGATATTGTTTTGTGAAGGAGAGGCTTGAGTTGATTGGAAATGATTTTTGTCATAATATTATAGATAGAATTGTAAAGAGAAATGTGTCTATATCCACTTGGCTCCTCCAATTTTTATTTCTTCAAAACTAATGTAAGGAAGGTAGCATTAAAATCTTTAAGAAAGGATTTGGTTCTCTTGGTTTCTTCCACCACAAGAAAAACCTCTTGGTCAATGATAGGCCAACACACTTGAAAGAATAATATAGTGAATCCATTAGGATTAGGGGATTTATTACTTGGCATTCCCTTGATAATCACCTTACTCAAGAGTGATTTCCCAATGCAAATTTTCATTATGCTCGACTGTGAACAAGCATGTTATGTGTTATATAATGCAGAGAATTGACTCGAACATGTTCCTAGGATGTTCCATTAAAATATTCCAATAGTAGAAAATTAGCTCCTAAGTGATCTCTTGGATGTCATGTAGTTTTTTGCCTACAATTTTTTTTATGGAAGTTATATAATTGTGGTGATGATGTTGGAGCATTGATTTATGGAAGAAAGTTGTGTTCATTTTCCCTCCTTTGAGCCAACGAGCTATTGATTTTTGATTCCAAAGGACTCCCTTCAATGTTTTTTACTCCTTAAGTTTGGTGAGGGTAATGGCTTCTTCCTCGATTAGAGATTTAGATCTATGATGTAGGATGAGTTCTTGTTGTATGGCCTCCATTTTTTAAACCATCTTGTGTTTCTCCTCAAATATATTCCTAAATTTATATTTATTCCATCCTTTGAGCTTCCATTTAATGTGCTCTAAATTTTGTTGGGGCCTATATATGGAAGAACCTTCTAGGACCTGCATTTCTCCAGAACATTCTTTAATGTTTTCCTAAAAATTAAGGTGTTGCGACTGGAATCTTTCAAATAAAAAAGGCCTATAATGTGACCTAGATTGTATGTCAATGCTTATGCATATGGGCTAGTGGTTTGAGTCATGGCTTGGGATAATGAAAACCTCTATAAAAATATCCCAAGCCATTATAGATTCTGTGATTGTAAATCTGTCCAATATTAATGTCACTTGCTACCCTCCACCCCTATTGTTATTCCAAGTGAAATTTTCGTTAATGGTATTAAGATCGACGAGGTGAAGGTCAAATATTAGTTCCTAGAACAAAGAAGATTTTGCATCAAGCCTTCTAAAAAATCCTCATTTATCATCTAATGACTTGATAAGATTGAAAGCACCACCAAGAATTCAAGGGGAAGGGGAAAGAAGATGATGTGTTCTAGTTATTAAATGAATTCGAACTTCACACTCAAGGAGGCCATGCCATAAGCATTAGAGAGGAAACATGTTTCAACATATCCAATTACCTTGAATTGGATTGTTATGGTACAATAAGTAGCGAACATGTTTAGGAATTGAATTTCCTAGGTGTTCCATATGATATCCAGACTACCAGAGTGCCCTTGGGCATCTATGGATATCACATGAAAGTCATTACCATTTATTGGTCATGTTAGAGATGGATTCGCTTGATGATTTGGTCCCCTATAGCATCATCACTTCAGGAGTTTCATATTTTCATTTTTATTTGAGTCTTTGTTTACCCTTATAGGCCTAAGATATTTGATGAGATGATATTCATTTTTTAGGGTTTATGGGAGGTAATGAATACATACATTATTTCTTTAATAACCACTAAATTTAGTAACATACCCCCCAATTCATGCATATGCTGTAGATTTGTTTTCAACCAGTTGTTATTTTCCTCTCTCTATGGCTTTGTTGAGTCTTTTAGAGATTGAGATTAGACTTTGAACATGCTACAGTTGGAGTTACCAAGACCAATAAAACTTTTCACACTCTTTTGGTAAATTTTAAAGTACACCTTGCCTAACAATTTAACCCGATCTTCAAGGAGGGAGAAGGGGTCTTTTCCTTTCCATGTATTTTCCAGATTTGGTAAGTTAGAGGAGTGAAATTCCATTTCATCTATGGGGTCGAGGGAAGTTTTAGTGATATTTGATTGAGGGACCTAGGGTTTGGAGTTAGATAGCAAAGGAATAGAGGGTTCAATAGTGGAGGTGGGCTCAGTCGTGGAGGTGTGTGAAGAAAAGGTTGAATTCTACATCTCTACCTCCAGTGGCGGGTTGATGGGAGGAGGGTTGGTAATGTCTAAGGATCAGAAAGGTTTGAAGGGGTTTTGAGATGAGGGTACCCCTTTGGAGGTGGATACTAAGGGTTGTGAGGCTGAAGTATTTAGGTTAGTGTATTTACCCCCCACCTTGGTAAAGTCATTGACATCTTTGTAAAAAGATAAATTAGAGTTAGAACTTGCAGCAAGTAAAGGATACTTTCGATATAGATGGCCATATTCATAGCAATGTCTAAATATAAATGGAATGCGCTCACAATCAAGATTTTTCTTCCAAAGTTCATCTTGATAATACATCTCAGTGAACTGTAGAAGCATCTTTGATGTTCATATATACACAAATTCTAGTGTAGGAGATACACCTAGCTTACTTAGTCGCCTTTGAGGACTTGAAATAGTGGCTAAGAGCATTCCCAATTCCTACCAGGGTCTCCTCAACCCAAAACTCTTGCAACAAAGAGTACATGTGAATCTTTACTGGGGAAGTTGTGAAATCTACCTTATTTGGTACAAATTGTTCCATCCAAAAACAAAGGTAAAAAATGAAAAATTCTGGCTCATTCTTGAACACTCACATTCTATCCTCTAGATTGGCAAAACTGATTCTGAGGAAGCCCTTTGCATCGAGTTCCAATTTTGTCTACCCTTCAGGTTTACAGTTGAGTTGGATCCATTGGGTGAAGGGATTTTTTTATGGTCATATGCCTAATCACTTCTTAATAAGAGCATGGTCCTTCATTTACTAAATATTGCCTTTGTAGTGACTAGAGTGAACTTCAAATTTTGGGTTGATAAGCAACTTCCACATTTGTGTCTCTCTGATGGGCAAGGTGGTTGTTGAGTTTTTTTGTTAATTTCCATCTGGGTTTTATCCCAGGTTGAACTAATTTTTGGTAGAATGTTTCCCTCAATTATTGAGTCTCGAAACAACTTTACAGTAGGAAGAAGAATCGCTCCCTCCGTCAACATTTTCCATATGAAGAGTGGTAGATGGATTACTAATGATTCATTTTCTAGGGTTTGGTTGCTATCTAGATTTTGTAAATATCTCTCTTCTTATTCATAAGATCATTTTATAATAAAATTATTTTTTTAAAATAAATATAATTTAACAAAACTACTTTTAATAAAAAAAATTAATATCTTCGTTCGAGAATAACTTAGTTGGAGTAGTAAGAGCACAAAAGACTAGCTACCATTGAGCATCAACTTTGCAAAAAATCAGCATGTCCTTTCGATGGTTTCAATTAACTTATGATTTTTCTACTTCACTATAAATTTACTAGTATTGTGGCATAATGTATTGCATGATGAAATCCTCGTCAACAAATCTTTTCGATGTATTTGTTTAGTATATAAACATTTGGAATAAAAGAAATTAGTCTTTGTGGTTGATCTGATTTCCAATCTAAGAAACCATGGAAAAAAAATTGATATTATATATATATAGAGCTAAATTTTAATATTTTTATTTAAAGAATAAAATATTGTTCTAATTTGACAAAATATATCCACATTTCTCATGATTATAAACATCACATACATAAATGTTACATGTCAAATTAAATGATTATAAGCATACACATATAAATATTATTGGACATAAAAAAATGTTATAAATAACATCAAATTTGTCAATAACTTAATTAACAATAATATATAATATAACTAACTAATTAATATAACCACATTAATAAATGTGATTGATATACACCCTAAAATTCAACTTTTAAATATATAATAATTCATATTTTATAAATAACCTTTCCTATTTAAAATCATTATTATTATTATGATTATTAAAAATAATATTACATTAATACTCTCACCACCTAATTAATAAAGTAC
This sequence comes from Pinus taeda, assembly GCA_000404065.3. Taxonomy (NCBI): domain Eukaryota; kingdom Viridiplantae; phylum Streptophyta; class Pinopsida; order Pinales; family Pinaceae; genus Pinus; species Pinus taeda. The sequence continues at coordinate 146,361 of APFE030698951.1, read as the reverse complement.
ATCTAACTAGTGTGCCTTTCTTGGGCCAGATTGCGAGACTTAGTGAAAATGATATTGTTTGGGCAAGCACCTCGCGATGCTTACCTGAACAGCTGCTTACCATTGAAATTACATGATTTGAACAAAAATAAATTACACTTAATTTTTTTTGAGACAATGCCCCGTTGAAAAGAGCCATTGACATGGTTGTTTTTCGAACACGTGCTCTACCTTGCATGTAAACACGGAAACCTAACCTCTCTCCGGAGAAGAATCGTCTTCAGATTAAAATATTTCTCCAACACAACGACAAAATCAGGCTTACCTAAGCCATTATAATTACAAGTACGGGTTTCATCAAAAGCTGCATTGTACATACCATCTGGACCCATTTGTTGTGGCAAATCCTATTTCCAACTCCACTGTGTTGTGGCAAATCCTATTTCCAACTCCACTGCATTATAAATGCAGTCTGACATGTAAGGGGAATAGGGGTTGCCTTGCTGCTAACATGCCAAAGTCAACTTTGAGAGAAATATAAATGCAAGGCAAAGTCAACTTTGAGAGAAATATAAATGCAAGGCAACCCCTATTCCCCTTGCATGTCAGACTGCATTTATAATGCAGTGGAGTTGGAAATAAGATTTGCATCATGGAGATCATTAGTCAACTTGGCCACGATTGTCCCACTTACCGTTCTCTCATGCATCACCCCCAACTCGTACAGATGGCGAAGACACTCGAGCTCTGATACGAAATTCTAGGAAATATCATGGATCGCCTTATCCGGCTGTTGGATTTCAAAAGCATATCTGAGGTTCTAGGAAATATAAAAACGACTGGTTTTCTCACTCTTTTTCACCGATAATAATGATAATGATCTTTGATAAACGACTGGTTTTCTGGGAATGATAATGATCTTGCATAACCGATATGTTTATCGATTTGTCACGTCATCGAAAACCTTGTGAGGTCTAGTGAAGTGTAATAAGATTGGGATATAATTTCTCTAAGAAAGGACATAAAACTCAATGATCGTTCTCTTATCAACATTGAAAACGTATCCTAGTTTGATGTCATCCAAAAACCACTCATTGTAAGCCTAATATTGATTAAAAATATAATGAAAGTGGGAGTTTGTGAAAACACGTGGGTTGTTGATTTGAAAGCTTTCACAACCGATTGTTTTCTTTGTCATCATTATACAGTTCTTCTACCTTTTTCTTCATGGTTAAGAAATCTCCAAAAGATTTGGAGTCTTGATAAACACTTGCAAATAAAGGATTAGAATTAGAATGTAATATTTTGAATTCAAGGGAATTACCCTTTTCTTGCTTGAACAAAAGTTGTGAAATGTACCCACTAAGCCAAACAATTAACCGATATCATGTCATGTGAAAATTTGAGAGCACACTAATTGCAAGAAAATCCTTTTTAATTGACTATAAGGGCTTCTAAATTTAAGTTACAAATTTTCACATAAGCTTTAAAATGTACTTACCATGCACAATAAGGAGCTTAGTCAAAATTGGAAAAAAGAAAAACATGAAGCATCAAGACACATTTGATAATTGAGTTCACCCACTCCACTACGGTGAGTCTTTGGATTTGCCTCCAAAATTTGAATCACTCTATTGTCTTTTTTCAAAGAGGAATATGTGTAATTATTTACAAAATGGAATAAATCCTAAAACTTCCTTCTACTATCAAATAAATTTTTCAAGGCCAATACAATGCATACATTTCTCAAAAAGCCATCCTCTCTTGAGCTCTCAAGGCTCTAAAAAGAAGATTCTTCCACAAGCCATCTAAACAAGACCCTCTCAAACAAGCTGTGGAAAAACTCTCTACAAATTCTTAAGCAAACTCTCTCTCCCTCTAAAGACTCTCTCCAATAAGTAAAGAGTACATAAGAGAATTTACAATTTTTTTGAGATCCATAAACAAAGGAGAGAATATCTGCTTAGATCCACATTCCAAGGAGAAAATAGCTCTCTTGATACATAAAAAGAGGAACTTATAATATTTTTAGGATTAAATGTCCCAACTCCACCAAACTTGGACCTTATCCACATTTTTAAGGGAAACAATCCTATGAAAATCTCAACTTCCAACTTGAGATTAAGATTTTATTGATGAGGTGGATTCTCTCATAAATCAATTTATATTTACAATTTAAAAATGAAAAACACATGAGCACTTCCACTTTAAGTTCATATCAAGCATTTAACATTTTAAATTTAAAATGCTCACAACCTATGCTTTAATGAACTTTTCCTTTGGCATGGTAAACTCTGGAGAACTGTGTCAAGAACCTCTTCGATTAGTTGTTTTGGAAATGTAGCGAAATATCTAATTAGAGTAATATTATTGTAGGTATGGTGGTCATTAAATGTAAAATGTACATGTTTCATTATGTTTTTCATTATTAAATAAATACCACTAAGTAGTTAAGACGGAATAAATGTTATGTGATCTTATTAAAGAAGACCCATTAGGTAATTGGAATTTAATTATGGCTAATGTTTTTATATATCTATAAATAAGGATGGATTCATTCTTATGAATCATGTATTGGACTATATTATATTAGATCTTAGGTCTTTAAAAGGTTTCCCCCTCCCAAGGTAAAGTGAAGATGGATTGATTCTTACATAAATGGATCATTTTATGGTGTCTCCCAACTTTAAGGATATTTTATATTGAATAAAGCATGAGAGTTTACTATTATTATTTGCAACTCAAATTCAAGGGTTAAGGATCATAATAGATGCTATAAAGGCATAAAAAAATATTACAAGCATGAATTTACTTATGATACCAAAAAAAAAAAAGGAAAGGAGCCTAGATATAATGACTAAAACAAGACTCAAGTGTTCCCTTTTTCCATTTATTTTTTATTCTTTCACCTCATTCCACCATTGTAGAGATGGTTCGATAAGGACTAAATATCTATAAAACTTTAAAATTTCATGATTTATATGGTACACAAACTCCTTATCAAAACAAAATTTCTCATATTCATGAAGATTCTTCATTCCCTCTAGTGGTGAGTAGTCTAGGAAATTAGGATTTTGCATATAAGCTCTAGTTTCAAGGTTGAAGTAATCCAAAAATATCATGAATAAACCAAGATCCCACATACAGGCTCTAGCCTTAATGCTAAAACCAACCAACCAAGTTCCATGTCTAAATGCTTATGTAGATTCATAATTGATGGTATTGGATCTCGATAACTAGCTTAATATTATATTCAAAATAGGAACCTTGACAACCTTGATCTAAATAAACAAAACTAACCACATCCAGTAGATGATCTACATAGATGTAAAAGGTCAATTATAACTTTGGGAAGGGCACTATGAATGAAGAATGCTTAACTTACAAATTAGTATTCATAACATATTGTGTTCTTCAAGAAATGGTGTTCTCTTCAAATGGTGGAATAGAGTCACCGAGGAGAAACTAAAGGTGGTTGTCATCCCAAAAATGATCATTGTTCATATACTATACATCATTGGAATCCTCTAAATCACCACAGGCTAATATGTCACTTGTATATTTTTTTTTGGATATTCAATATGATACAAATGTTAGTTCTTGCCTCTAAAATAGTTTTGTATTCCCTCAACAATGGCATTGTGTTGCTCTATAAGGGTTTAGTGATTGAAATTTGTAAGATAATGAATATTGGTTGGAACCATATAATGTAATACCCCAATTCAAAGCCATCAATGTCCTCTCTCCAATGACATTGGTTTGGCCACAATCTGAGTTCTTTGTTAGAAGATATCTTCTTTGCAATATGCATGACTATCATTGAAAAAAATCCCTCCAGAATAACTAATTTTAAACTAGTGATATCTTGATTTCTCGTAATCTAATTTGAATGTGTTTTTGGGGGTATAGTTTAAATAGGAGCTTATATCTATAATTTGTTTCTTCGAATCATGCACAAAAAATTTCAAAAATGGCTTTAAGTGTTGCAAACCTATTTTTTCCTTGAAAATTCTACAAATGAAAAAAGAAATTGTTCTACCTTTAACTTGAGAAATAACTTTAGTATCATTTTTTAGTTCCTTAACCATTAAAATTAAATTTGATATAAGATATTAAAATATTTTCAAACTTTAATCAAGTTCAAAAGTAGTAAGATATATGAACACCATACAATAATTCATCTTGTTATGGAAGGATAAAATCATGTTCATTGCCTGTTCGAGGAGGCAACCTCTCAACAAGCTATGTTCCAAAAAACATGTAATAATCAGGTTATGGAAGGATAAAATTCTATTTAGTTTCCTCTTTAAGATGACAACCCCTTGGGGGAAGAAAAGGGAATAACATTGAACCCTAATTGGAAGATTTTTTGGAGGTGTCATGGCTAGGGTTTCTGAAACAACAATCTGTGCAGCCGCTGCATTGCAAACCAGAGATTGGGGCTACAATGGAACAGCACGAAGGCCCCACGGAAGATTGGTAGTTGGGTTGGCCGACAATGACATTCTGTCAGTTTGACTTCGTCTCGAACTAGATAATGAATCCTCTACGGTAGATCAATTGCCACTTAGGACAAGGACGTGCTCTCTCTTATTGAATTGGGGTGACTTTTATTGTGTGGAACATGGATCTATAGTATTGGGGTATGGTATGGAAGATACACCCCAACATCAACCAAATCAGCTAGATGATAACCAGTTATACCCTGGTTTCTATCGATTTTTCGTCAACAAGCCTAAAGACAAAGGAGAGGTTGTTTGGCCAGATTGGGTTGCCCAAGACTGGTTATGGGCCATGTGGCCTGTTTCATCCCCATTTTATTTTGGATTAGCGAGGGTTAGTGCCATTGAGTGGAAGCCGAGAATCATTGTTGTGGCGGACCCAGCCAAAGCTGCCATGGCCTTGGAGGTCCGGGCATTCTTATTGATAGCTGGTACTCTCGGCATTATGGCTGGGTCTCTAAAAAATGATCACTGAAAGCCTGATCTGGAGATATCATGGCGTAGACAGATTCCAAAGCTCTGTGGTGCTCTTGGGCTTATAGAGAAAAAGCCCGATCCAACATATCGAGGCTTTAACAAGGTTGTTCCATTATGTATGGAGGAAGATCTAATACAAATCTTCATCAAATCAATAGGGGGCAAACATTACTGCATGCAACTCAGCAAGTGGATAAGCATCCAAGAGTTAAAGAAGGAAATCCAGATACAACTTGGAACCCCAACAAAATACCAAAATCTGATATATACAGGACATAGTCTGCAGGAAAACCATACACTTGAAGACTATGGCATCACCAAAGATTCAACTATCATTCTTAATCTGAGACTGTGAGGTAGATGAAATGGATCCAACTCTAAAAATATAGGTTCCTTTCATGATGCAGTCAAAGGAAAGGAAAAAATGCAAAACAAACCAGTGACAACACGAGAGCTACCAGGCCCCTACATTGCGGAACAAAAATAGGAATCTCCAATGCTTATAGTATCTTTTCCGGAGGTAACTGATCTATACACAGATCTATCCAAAAATGTTCTTATTTGTAGATTTAATGGGTTCTGGCCAAAATCTGATGCATTGCATCAATGGATCTTCTCCACATGGTCATCCAACTATTCAATTTACCTATGCCCAAAAGGGTTTTTTATAGTTAGAATCAACACAGAACAAGAATGAGATAATATTAACAATCAGGGGCCCTAGTTTTTGGGCAATGCTGGCCTCTTCACTACCCCTTGGTTCCATGATTTCGATGCCAATACTATAATAGTCTCAACAATGCCTATTTGGTTCAAGCTACATAACCTTCCTCTACATTTTTGGCATCACAAAGTTTTAATAACCATTGGGAATTCCTTGGGGAAAGTCCTAAAAATGGATGAAGAGAAAGCTATTAGGGGAATATTCACATTTTCCAGAATATGTGTAGAAGTGGACCTGAGTCAGGGGCTACTTGATCACATCACATTGAATTTCAATAATTCTCTGTGGACACAACCGCTTGACTACGAGAATACAACATTTAGATGTCGCGAATGCTTGCAAACAGGGCACCTCCAATATTCCTTTCCACTAGCCAGGAAGGATCCCAAAGGAAACAATAAACAACAAAAAAACCCAAAGGGTGGCAACATACCGACCCGCTGGAAGAAGAGGACATGAAGACAGAACCTACATGAAACAAAATAGAACCTCACACATAAACAGGACAAGCAAATACACAGGAAGAGAATATCCCAGATACTAATTTGGGGCCATCCAATATGAAACAACAACAAGAATTTCAAATGGAAGTAAGTGGCATCAAACGAACTCATGGATATGAAGGATCAGAATCTAACAAAGAACATCCAATGAACACAATGCAAAACCATCTTGCTATTATTGCACCCACTCCCAACGCTGGAGGTTGGCGAAGATTGGAGAAGAAGAAGGGTAGAAAAGTATAGGCTAGCTGGATCTTTTGTCTTTCTTTGTATTCTTTTGTTTCCTGTCATTATAGGAATAGCTCATCTGCATATTCTTTAAGCATCTACAAAATGTAATTTTTTCATATGAATAAAATTACGACTTTTTCCACGAGAGAAAAAGATGAGAACTTATTGATGTGCTAAAATCTAATACAACATACTTCATAACCTCAGTTAGAAGGATAACTCCATCCTTATTTATAGCTAGCTAGAAAACTCAAATCATAACCAAAAACTAAATATGTAATGGGAATTCTTTAATAATAAAAACAAATGGTGGGCTAAATACACCTTATATTAAATTAACACCATACCTACATTATTATTAACTCTAATGGGCCCTTCAACCTCCCATTTACACATCGAGATATGATCCCATCAACATTTGCAAAATGCCATAAGTAAATTATGCACATAAGAAATGTAATTTCGTTCGAATATCTAAATAGAATTGCTAATTTGTCTATTTGGATATATATATATATATATATATATATATGGATAGATAGATAGATAGATAGATAGATATAACACATTTTTTATGTTCTTTTTTCCTTTTCATCCATTATCTATGTAGGTATAGATGGTATGGTTGTTATTATGTCGTGGAAAACTTCTTTTGGATCAAATTCAAAATACAAGGTGTTGGAATACTCAAGCCTATGAGAAAGACATATCTCCATTCCAATGTGATATATGGAATGCATTAAACATGAGTTGATTGGAGACTTAAACAACTTGAGGATGAAAAGAATATCAAGCTTGACTTAGAAAATTGAAAATGAGTACATGTATTTATGTTTAAAGGTTGGAAAGTAGTGAATAAGTGTATAATTTATATCCTTATGGTGAGTTTAATGTCTTTTGGTGAGGCAAATTTTTACTTTGATTGATATTTCTTTCCAAATTCAAATAAGTTTGGTTGTTTTAAAATGGGCCAAAAATTTTACATATAAAATTCCATGATTAGAGTTATCATCAATTAGGTATAACTATAGCATTTAACTTGGGGAAGAACCTTCATGAAAAATGAGTTTAGATTTTCCATTTATTTAGTAACTTTGGTTGGAAATTCCATTCTTACACTATCAAATAAACATTACTAGAAAGGGAAATGAACCTTGACTAATCAAATCAATGCAAGTTCTTTTTATTAGTTGATTTGTAAATTCATTATAAACACATATATTTGGATTAGAATGTTGAAAATAATTAACAAAATATATTCAATGTGTATACATAACCATATATACACCATTAAAGGTATACATGTTACATATCCAATATGATAAATATCACCACATATATTATTTATTACTAACAATTTGAAATGTATATTATAAGTTGATAAACATGCCTCGTACATTATCCACGGATTGTTATTAGAAAATAAATATTTACCAAAACTAATATTAAACTTACATTGTTTTAAATTTAATTTTAATGTTTATACGATTAATTTTTATATTTATATATTTATTTTGTGGGGTAATATAATTTCCTTCAAAATCAAGATTTACATGGACATTCTAGAATTGTTAGATTAGTCTTTCACTAGGGACTGAACCATATCCAAATGAACACTCGCGGGGAAGCATAAGAAATCATGATTTAAAAAAATTAAGTGGAAAGTGTATATACTAAGAAACAACCTAGATTTGGCTAAGAAGGGAACTAGATACTCATAAAACAAATAGGCTTAAGCATAACATTGCTAAGCCAAGGGATCAGATTCTATGGAGACAACCTGAATAAGATCTTTAGTGTTATTGAGGGTGTTCTTACAAGTGGAGGAATGCCTAGATGCTACTCAATACGACCCATGCAATGATATATGTCCCTTCGGTGACGATGAAGGTTCTCCAGAAACTATAAGATGTCAGCCATGTGCTTGAAACAATCCATCAAGATTCTTCCTAGGAGGAGCTTTAGATGCCAATACAATTTGATGGTGTACATGTATTGATTAACTAACCATGAGTGTTCCCAGCACATGGCACCTAGTTAGCCAGATTTTCCCAAAATATTGTATTTGAAAGTTTCTACTATTGGAAGGCCCCTCTTTGTTCCATGCGAGTTATCTCATCTTAGACGGGTCCCAAGATATGGTCCTAAAACCTCGTTGTAAAGTCTTAGAGCCTATGATGTGCACGTGTGTGTCCCTAGGAGGCTTTCTCTTTATAATGGGAAGCCCTAATAGACGCATAATCGATGCCAGGGCATCACAAAGGACCATGTGTAAAAGGGACAGATGACAAGATAAACAACTAGATGTTGGATTAAGGGGTGTGAGTCACGTAAGTGGGGGGGGGGGAATAGTAAGGAGTTAGAGGGAAACAATAGTTTTTTTATATAATATGTTGCTAGATATTCATGAGAATATGACAGTGGCATGTGAATGGATGTGGATTGTTGGAGAGTATGACACGGAGGTTTCTCGCAAGAGGTTACAATCCACTGGTTGTGGAGCATGGGAGGGATACAAGGTTACTAGTAAAAGCGAGGGCAGGGAGTAGATACTCTAGTGTGGATAGAGCCATATAATAATGACATCAGAGTAGGAGCATTCCAAAAAGTATAGAGATTCAATTATGAAATCAAAGGCAATAATTAAATAAACATACATAGACAATAAACATTTATATGAGAAGATGTTGTACAAGTCCAAATTCCATATGGGGTGGTGACGATAGTGCAACTGTCACCCATGTGAGACATGGTATTATCACCTACATGAAGATTTCATTAAGTCAAGAAAATGAAATAGAAAGTCTTAGACAGTAAACCAGGCAGTCGAAAGGAAATTGTCATGTAATGTTGAGAATGAAGAAGAATTTGGATATTTATGAAGATACCAAGAAATACGGATAAATGTGATGGGGCATGTCTAGAGTTCAATAAGGTGGGTTGACCAAAGACACTAGTGTTGGTTGCCCAGAGTTGAGGAAGGAGCTATAGTCCAAAGGGAATTTGTCTTGTAACAACCTCTGAATAGGCTCACACAAGAAGGAAGTCTGGGTTTATATAAATTCTAACTATGTTCACCACACACAAAGGCGAGACCATCCTAGAAATATGACATCTTTTCAAAGCTTCTATGGTGCATGGTCTTGGGATTGAGAATCTGGCATATAACTTTCCTCAAGAAAAGTGCTATGACCATGCATGTCATTCATTTTGATGTGGGGATCTCTTCCCATGTCCCTCGACCACTTGGATAATAGGGGCAGTGGGAACTCGTCCCACCCACATTGGAATTAAAGGCACCCCATCAAAGACATCAATTCCTTTCTTTATCAGCTACCCTCACACATCTTTGAGGGGGGGGATTTGGTAAGAGATTTCAGCGGGATGAGAGCATTGCTAGAAAATCCATACATCCATGGTTTGTTAGTATATCTACCACTTTGTTTCATATGCATCGAACATGGGAGGGGGTGGTGACTGGAATGAGGGCTATCAGGGTTGAGGCTTTGTGAATGCAAGCTTCTAGTTACTAGCTCATGGACACATTGTCAACATGAGTGCCATTTTGTATTTTGTTGATCATGTTGATGATGATTTTAGAGTCTCCCTCCACAAAAATGTTAGAGTATCCCTCAGCCTAGGTAATTTCCAATATGGTGATGAGGCTAGAGGGTTATACTAGATTATTATTATTTATACCCATATAACCTAAACAAATATACAGTGGATAATAGTTGTGATCTCTAATGAGACCTCCAAATCCTATTGGGCCTAGGTTCCTTTTCGATGCTCCATAAAATTTGAGTTTGAGGAAATTTGGAGGGTGAGGAAATGAAAATAAAGGACTAGAAGGTTAGAGAAGAGGGGGAGAAAATGGGGGGGATGGCAATCAGAAGGGACAAGATACCAACATTAGAGGAGTCATGCTTTGATTTCATAGTCTTTCCATCCATAGGGAGGCTAGAGGAGAGAAAGGATGATTTCTTTGATGTGATTCAAGATAGAGTGCCAAAGAGGGTTAGCAAGCAAAGAGGAGTCTTTAAATACTCTATGAATTCTCTCTCCTTCTAGATTTGAAAATCGGGGCAAACCTCTATATATGGTTGAGAATTAGGTTGGAAGAATCTCCCTTGTGCCATTTGGAAATGGTGTTTAAGATATTAAGGGGATATATGTTGAAATACAAGAAACTACTATCAAGACATGCCCAAAGTTCATAAGAAAAGGAACAATTGTTGAAGAAATTCTCCATGTCTTTTGAGTGTTGAAGGCATAGAGGTAATGATAACTCTTCTTTAATAAGTTGTCCCATGTTAAAGTTTTGTTTTTGAACAATAGCCATATAAAGAAAGTTATTTTTGGCTAAGATTATTTCTCCCATATTTTAAGCCATACATCTTCTATAAGTAATTAATAATGGCCTTCTTCTAAGTGATAATCCTCTTGAATAATTAAGGTTCCTTTTGCGGTATATCCCTATCTTATTTAATATGGATGATTAAATATTGGGATCCTTAATAGTTGAAGGTTCCTCTAGAACTTCTGTCAATTGTCTTCCTCTAATTTATATTTCTATAAATTAGGTGGTAACCATTGACACCTTTGAGATGAGGTCTTAACATTATGCTAATAATTAGCAAGTTTGGTGTAGCCTTGATATGTCATATGTTATCTCATACTATGAGCTCTTGGTTTTCTTTAACTTTTGGGAATTGTTGCAAGGATTCATCCCATAACATGGTAGATTTTCCATCGTTGACTTCCCAAAAAAAGTGTTACTAGATTAAGTACACACCCATCTTAGCTAAGGACCATATAAAAGAGCCAGTTATCCAGGAGATTAAATAGATCAGATGTTGTGAGGGTGTATGGGAAGTATATTTATAATTCTATATACATTTCCAGAGATTAGGACCTTCTTAAACCCATTTCCACCAAATATTGTGCCTAATATTATTGCCATTGTCAAGGAATGACATATTTCAAGCCCTCCAAGTTTGAGCTTTTCTTTTCAAAGATTGTACTAAGCCATCGAGGCCTACGTATTGGATCCTCCCCAAACAAATTTAAGTTGAATTTTCTTAAGCTCCTAAAGGATAAATTTGATTCCATTAATGAAAATCATAAGTAAATTAAGAGGGCTTGAAGAATTTTTTTTCATAAAATTATTCTTCCTACAATTTTCAAATTATGAAAGGCCCATCCTGCCAACTGGATTTTAACTTTTGATATTAGGTCCTCCCATACAATCCATCTAAATGAACTCTTAGCCAATGGTCCTCCCATACACTATATCTCAATTATCTCTGAGTCAATGGGGCACCAAGATATTTCGATGGGAGCTTTCCTTTTTAGAAACCTATGATATTGGTTTTATTTCATTGTACAAGGAGTGGAGTGTTGAAGAGAAAAGAAAAAGTCTCATATTTATTGACATTCATGTATGAGGCGATTGAGAACATCTTGAAGAATGAAAGGAACTCATTAGATTCTGAGATGGAAGGAATTTTTATTCCCATAATTTCATCCGCAAATTGTTGATGATTGAGTGGCACGTCTTCTCCAAAAGTGCGGAGGCCTTGGAGAAAATTCATGATGAACATTACTTTGGGGGATCACCCTGATCCATCCATAGCCAAGATGAATGGAAACAATGAAAGAGGGTCACCATGAAAAATTTTGTGAGAGGATTTGAACTTTAGATGAGCGTAAACCATTGATAATAATTGAAAAGGAAGTGAAAGATATAAGGTTCTGAGTCCATTCTACCCATTATGGGGAGAAGCCAAAAGTGTGGAGGATATTGAACAAATATTTCTAGATGAGCTTACCAAAATATTTTGAGAGATCAAGCTTGAGAAACATATATGATTTATGTTGAACCTGAAATGAGTGAATGACCTCATGTTCTACTATAATACCATCAAGGATTTACAACCATCTACAAACCTAGTTTGCTCAAGTAATATAGTCTTGTGAAGGAGAGGCTTGAGTTGATTGGAAATTATTTTTGTTATAATATTATAGACAACATTGTAAAGAGAAATGGTTCGATATCCATTTTATCCTCCAATTTGTCTTTGTTCGAAAATAATGTAAGGAAGGTAGCATTAAAATCTTTAAGAATCGATTGAGTTTTCTTCGTTTCTTCCACCACAAGAAAAACCTCTTGGTCAATGATAGGCCAACACACCTGAAATAATTATATGGTGAATCCATTAGGGCCAAGGAATTTATTACTTAGCATTCCCTTAAAAATCACCTTTACTTTCTCAAGAGTGATTTCCCAATGCAAATTTTCATTCTGCTTGACTGTGAACAAGCATGGAATGTGTTATGTAATGCGCATAATTTCCTTGGACATGTTCCTAGGTGGTTCCATTAGAATATTCTGATAGTAGAAAATTAGCTCCTAATTGATGTCTTGGAAGTCATGTTGTTTGTTGCCTACAACATTTTTTATGGAAGTTATCTAATTGTGGTGATGATGTTGTAGCATTGATTTATGGAAGAAAGTTGTGTTCATTTTCCCTTCTTTGAGCCAACGAGTTATTTATTTTTGTTTCCATAGGATTCCCTCCAATTTTTTTTTATCCTTAAGGTTGGCGAGGATAATGGCTTCTTCCTAGATTAGAGATTTAGATCTATGATGCAAGGTGACTTCTTGTTGTATGGCCTCCATTTTTTAATCCATCTTGTGTTTCTCCTCAAATATATTGCTAAATTTATATTTATCCATCCTTTGAGCTTCCATTTAATGTTATCTAAACTTTTTTGGGGCCTATATATGGAATAACCTTCTAGGACCTGCATTTCTCTAAACCATTATTTAATGTTTTCCTAAAAATTAAGGTGTTGCAACTAGAATCTTTGAAATAAGAAAAGGCTTATAGTGTCACCTATATTGTATGTCAATGCTTATGCATATGGGCTAGTGGTTTGATTCGTGGCTTGGGATAATGAAAACCTCTATAAAAGTATCCCAAGCCATTATAGATTTTGTGACTGTAAATCAATCCAATATTAATGCCACTTTCTACTCTCCACCCCTATTGTTATTCCAAGTGAGATTTTCATTAATGGTATTGAGATCGACCAAGTGAAGGTCAAATATTAATTCCTGGAAAAAATAAGATTTTGCATCAATCCATCTAACAACTCCTTATTTCTCATCTAATGACTTGATAAGATTGAAATCATCACTTCATGAGATTCATGTTTACATTTTTATGAGTCTTTGTTTACCGTTATAGTTTAGGTCCTAGATATTTGACAAGATGATATTCATTTCTAGGGTTTGTGGGAGGTAAGGAATACATCCATTATTTCTTTAATAACCCATTAATGTAGTAACATACGCCCCAATTCATGCAAATGTTGTAGATTTGTTTTCAAACACTCGTTAGTTTCCTGTCTTTGTGGCTTTGTTGAGTCCTTAAAGATTGATATTGGACTTTGAACATGCTATAGTTGGAGTTACCAAGGCCAATAACTTTCTTCACACTCTCCTGGTGAAATTTGAAGTATGTTTTGCCTAACAATTTAACTTGACATTCAAGGAGGGAGAAGGGGTCTTTTCCTTTCCATGTTTTTTCTAGACTTGGCAAGTCAAGGGGTGAAACTCCATTTCATCTGTAGGGTCGAGGGAAGTTTTAGTGATATTTGATAGAGGGACTTAGGGTTTGGAGTGAGATAACAAAGGAATAGAGGGTTCAATAGTGGAGGTTGGCTCAGTTGTGGAGGTGTACAAAGAAAAGGTTGAATCCTACATCTCTACCTCGAGTGGTAGGTTGATGGGAGGAGGGTCGGTAATGTCTAAGGATGAGAGAGGTTTGAAGGGGTTTTGAGATGAGGGTACCTCTTCAGAGGTGGATACTAAGGGTTAAGAGGCTGAAGGATTAGGGTTAGTGTATTTCCCCTCACTTTGGTAAAGTCACTCGCATCTTTGGAAAAAGATAAAATAGAGTTAGAACTTGCAACAAGTAAAGTATAGTTTCAATATAGCTGGCCATATTCATAGCAATGTCTACATCTAGATGGAATGTGCTCACAATCAAGAGTTTTCTTCCAAAGTTCATCTTGATAATATATCTCGGTGAACTCTAGAGGCATCTTTGAAATGTTCATATATACACAAATTCTAGTATAGGAGATACACCTAGCTTACATAGTTGTCTTTGAGGACTTGAAGTAGTGGCTAAGAGAATTCCCAATTCCTACCAGGGTGTCCTCAACCCAAAACTCCTACAACAAAGAGTACATGTGAATATTTACTGGGGAAGTTGTGAAATCCACCTTATTTGGTACAAAATGTTCCATTAAGAAAAAAAGGTAAAGCCCAACTAAATTGAAAAAGTTTGGCTCATTCTTGAACACTCACACTTTGTCCTCTAGTTCCAATTTTATCTACCCTTTAGGTTTCCATTTGATTTGGATCCATTGGGTAAAGGGATTTTCTTATGGTCATATACCTAATAAATTCTTAATAAGAGCATGGTCTTTCATTTACTAAATATAGCCTTTTCCATGACTAGAGTGAACTTCAAATTTTGGCTCAATAACCAACTTTCACGTTTGTGTCTCTCCATTCGGCAAGATGGTTGCTAGGTTTTTTTGTTAATTTCCATCTCGTTTTTATCCCAAGTTGAAATAATTTTTGGTAGAAGGTTTCCCTAAATTGTTGAGTCTCAGAACAATTTTACAGTAAGAAGAAGAACTGCTCCCTCCGTCGACATTTTCCATATCAAGAGCGTTAGATGGATCATTAATGATTCATTAACTAGGGTTTGGTAGCTATCTAGATTTTGTAAATCTCTCTCTTCTTGGTCATAAGGTCAATTTATAATAAAATTATTTTTAAAATAAATGTAATTTAACAAAACAACTTTTAATGAAAAATTAATAACTTCGTTGGAGAATAACTTAGTTGGAGGTGGGAGAGCACGAAATACTAGCTACCATTGAGCATCAACTTTGCAGGAAATAAATTTTGTACCTTTAGCCATTAAGGCATGTCCTTTGGATGGTTTCAATTAACTTATGATTTTTCTACTTCACTATAAATTTACTAGTATTGTGGCATAATATAT
This sequence comes from Pinus taeda, assembly GCA_000404065.3. NCBI lineage: Eukaryota > Viridiplantae > Streptophyta > Pinopsida > Pinales > Pinaceae > Pinus > Pinus taeda. The sequence goes on along the minus strand of APFE030698951.1, from coordinate 130,856 downwards.
TGCATAATGAAATCTTAGTCAACAAATCTTTTTGATGTATTTTTTTAGTATATAAACATTTAAGATAAAAGAAAATAGTCTTTGTGATTGATTTTTGATATTATATAATCTAATTTTGATTTTATTTTTTATTATATATTATATATAAATATATAAAAACTCAATTTTAATTTTAACACTTCTTATGATTATAAACATCACATACGTAAATGTTTCATGTAAAATTAATGATTATAAACTTAGATAAATATTACTGAACATAAAAAAAAATATAAATAACATCAAATTCCTCAATAACGTAATTAACAATATTATTTGATATAACTAAACAATTAACATAACCATAAATCTGATTGATATACTTCCTAAAAATCAACTTTTGAATATATGATAATACATATTTTATAAATAATATTTCACAATTGAAATCAGTTTTATTATGATTATTAGAAATAATATTATGGTACGACTCTGACCGCCTAATTACACAAGTGTACCTTTCTTGGGCAGATTGTGAGACTTCGTGAAAATGATAATTGTTTTGGCCCGCACCTGGCGATGCTTACATAAAGAACAACTGCTTACCATGGAGATTACATAATTTGAACAAAAATAAATTAACGAAGAGCAAATAAGCTGTCTTTCTGGAGATTAAAGTAATCTTTGAATAAATCGAAACCCTAATTGCAGTTAATTTTTTGAACCAATGCCCCCATTGAAAAGAGCCATTGACATGGTTGTTTTTCCAACACGCGCCCTACCTTGCATCGCAAACACGGAAACCTAACCTCTCTCTGGAGAAGAGTCGTCTTCAGATTAAAATATATCTCCAACCCAACGACAAAATCAGGCTTACCGAGATTATAATTACAAGTACGGGTTTCATCAAAAGCTCCACTGAATATACCATCTGGACCCATTTGTTGTAGAATCATGTTACTCTTATGGAGATCATTAGTCAACTTGGGCACGATTGTCCCACTTACCGTTCTCTCATGCATCGCCCCCAACTCGTACAGATGGCGAAGACTCTCGAGCTCTGATATGAGATTCTTGGACTTAAGAGGCAATTAGGCATACATGAACGAAGTCATGGATCCCTTATCCAGCTGTTGGATTTCAAAAGCATATCTGAGGTTCTAGGAAATATCAAAACGACTGGTTTTCTCGCTCTTTTTCATCAATGGAACGCATTATTGAGGATTTTCGCTTTCGCAAATCTTTGATGGGATTTTCTTGGGTTAGATATTAAAAGCACCTTTCTGCTTTTCCCCTTGGCCATCACAGTTGTTGAATCTCTCGTGGAAAACCTCCTTATACCCTTTGTTGGGCTGTATACTGAAAACACCCTTTTCTTCATTTTGTCTTGGCTATCGCTATTTTTGAATGGCTCGTACTTCCCACAAAGAGTTCAAGAAAAGTCTCCTGGGATTTCCAGGACTGCTGGAGCCCATGGCGATCTTTTCCACGGAAGGAACAGATGGAAAAAAATAAACATGTCCCAATTTATTTGTCTCACATAGATTCACCCACTTTCAGTCACGACAGTATGCCAACGGGTATGCGCTCGAACCGCCAGACAGTGTGCAAACGAACAGGTATGTGCTCGAATTAATGGGTGAAATAAAATGATATTTATATTAAATTTATTATTTTTTTATTTCGAAATTGAAAACTGGTTAAAATACTTTTTATATATGTATTACATGAAGAATAATCTTGATCGCTCATTTACTTAAAAATCAAAATTGGTTATACAAACATTCCACATCATGAAATCATACAATGTCATACAATGTGATTATTTAATAATTAGTTATTGGATTTAAGATCAAGAGAAAAATCTGAAAATAAAAATCTGATGTGAAGTCAATTAGAAAATTTTAATATTTAAAGCATTTTTAATATGGATAAAGATATAATATAAAAAGGTACAAAATTAATTTTTTTTTATAATGTATAAAAAAATTAAAATTTAAAAATTGATGTGAAGTGAACAAAAATATGATAATATATGTTGTAGTCTAATGAGGTTATAATTTATTTTAGAAAACAATGAAAATTTGGATAAGATTTTGAAAAAAAATTGTAAAATTTTTCAGATATCTAGGTTGCAGTTGTTTTGAATCTATTTTCACCATTGAAAAAAAATCAAACATTTAACGAATTAGATTTTTTGAGCAAATTCTCATCAGATTCTAATAGAATTTGGTTATGTGGGAAAAATTGTGCCCTCATCATCAAATTGAAAAGTTGAAAATAGTTTTTAAGTCTTGATTAAAAAATAGAATATATATATATATATATATATAGTAAGTATATAAGAAAGTTATTTATTCAATTTAATTAAAAACAACTGTCTATCTTTTAATTTAATTTAAAATTAGTTGTGCTTTATGTTAAATAAATGAGAAACTCAAAAATCTGAAAACTGCTAACAATAAACTATCTTTAAAATTATTTGAAGAACAAGTAATTTTTAATGTGATAAAATGTTATGGATTCACTTACCAACGAGTGTTATGCAGAAGCATAGTCCTTGCCATTGAAATTAAGGATTATGTTAAGAATTTTGCATATAAAAATTGCAAGTATTATACATATAAACCAGACCTCTAATCATTTTAGCCATTCCAAGCACTATTAATATTTCCATATCCTCTTAATTTTTTAGTTAACTTGTGTTTTTCTATGTTATTTAGAATTTACCAATAATATAACAACATCTTACATAATAAATTTGATTAATAAATCTTTTATATATATATATATAAACATTGTAATAAAAAATATTAAATTTTATTAATTGATTTCCAATCTAAAAACTACAATAAATTTGAAATTTAATATTAAATAATTAATTATATATATATATATATAACTACCACATATTCAAATTATTATTAATTTTTTATACCAAATTAAAATTATTATTTATTAATGCTTCCCCAAGCTGGGGCTAAAATCATATTAGAATTTGAAAGCTCGCAAAATACGAGACAGTAACCGGCAGAAAGGAAATGAAAAAGAGTGAAAGATATAACATAATCAAAGAATGGAAGAGTATGAGAAAAAAGGGGTTTAGCGGATATAATATATTATTACTCATTCACACATCAATTTATATATAAATGAAAATATTAAGATTTCATAGTTCTAGGTGAATGATTTTTATAATTTTTTTTTCGAAAATTTGTGATTTTATCAAAATTGAGTTAAATCAAGACGAAGAGGGTCAGGGAACTAATCAAAGGTGTCAACAACAAGACAATATTTTGGAGCGATATTGAATAGCAAGATTTAAGGAATGGATTAATTTTTAACTATCTTAACTATTATATTATATTTGTTGAGTTAATTTTTCAATTTAAGGAATTTTATAATGATTTGATGAGAGTTGATGGCGGGGATGCACGCGTTAGAGACAATCTCTCCAATTTGACTGCAAGCTCCTCAACATCCACCTCTCCTTCCCTTGTATTTTCTTGTGGCTCTTTTGTAAAGAAGCACAGTCCTCCTCAAATTTAACCGGATTGAAATTGATCTTTATATGAACGCACAGCTATTGAGGTGAGATATAAAAATCGCCAAGGGAAATGTACCGCCGTTAGAGACGCGGTCCAAAGCAATTCATGATATTGCGATGTCCACACAAATTTATACACACACTGATATATCTTCAGGGAAAAACTTGAAAGTTCCACGCATATTCTGTCTCTAACCAGCACTGTTCACACACAATAGCACACAGTGATCTGTATTCTATCAAAACTATAAAGAATTCAATGCATATGGCTCCGCCCTCCACACAATACGTTGTCCACACAATTTATAACGCACAGCTATACCTTCACAAAATACATAATTTCGAACCTTTCAATGGCATCATGAAAACCTCCATGAAATATGTGGTCTCAATACTTCCTTTCCAACTGACTTCAAAACCATCAATTGTTAAATACTGTCAATGCGCGGAAACTTCCCGGTGAATCAACCCATAGATACAACTTGTGCCAAGGATCTTCATCGCATATTTACGATGGGCTTGATCTATGACAGTAAAAGCTCACAATGGAAACGCTAGCTCATAACAACAACAATTTTCTCAAAGCTCGGTTGCAGCGGCTCAGGGAAAGAAATATACAAACGTCACACTCACTGTTAATGTTTTTACAGACCTCGCACTCTGAACCATTAATGCTTTTATGTAGGCTTCACACCCAGAACTGTTAATGTTTTAACGCAGACCTCACACTCAAGCCTACTTGAAACTATATGAAATTCCTACTTTGATCCAACATGATACTAGAGTGCCACAATTAAAGTTAGACACAATGATAGCACAGAGAACTCGAACCATAAAAATGTGTAAACCATATTTTATTAAAGGTCCAGAATTATGTTTTTCCCGAACACTGGCATCGCCCCCCCGCTTGGCGGCCCAAATTCATCTTTTATTCATAATTTATATCTTTAATTAGTACAAAAGCAGCTTTTTTTGTCTTTTACAATTTTGCAAGTTTTATTCTCCATTCTGATCTTACTTTTTAAAGAAAAGATAGCATGTTTTATTCTTTCCTATTTTTAACTGTAAAAACAGAGAAACTGCGGGCTTTTTCTCTGAGTCGCCTGCTCCTGCATCAGACTCCCAAGGTTGAAAATGATCATGATCTCCTGATCATGCTTTTTTAAATCTTGTTCGCCTGGATCCCACACTTTGTTCTGCAAGTCCTCATCTACTGTTACTTGCTGCTTTTCTCCAGGTCTCCATATTTTATGTTGTCTTGCTTCACTAGCTGCACTTTCATAATCTATCTCTGTTTTCATCTTGCTGCTGCTTCCGCTGCTTCTCTTCCTTGCTGATGTCTTCCGCTGAGATGCTTTCAACATGATTCTTCTAATGAGCTCAATTTCTTTGTCCAATAATTCTTGAAACTATTGATTTCTTGCTGTCCGCTGAGCTAAGACGGCTTGCTCAGTCTGTCCTGTTACCTGCTGACTTCTTGCTCTTATTCTTGTTTCTGTTCTGACTGCCACCCGATCATCCATACCTTCTTGTCTTCTGGAACAGAAAACTTCTTCTCCCTGCAATTGACTACTCAACTGAGTCAAATGTTCTGCGACAATACCTGCATTCACAAAACACTTGTTAGAAATAACATTATAAGGCATGAGTGCCTTGTACTCTTTTGCCAGCAATTTAGTATGCTGTTATGAATCCTCCACTATCAGCACATCAGTATGCTGATCCAAACTTCTCAAAGAATCCTCTGAAGAATTCTCAAGACTGTCAACCAGTCTTTCTCCCATGTCATCTGCTTCCATGACAATTTTTTGTACTCGTTCATTGTATTGAACTCTTTCATCTGCTGCATTCTCCCTGTCATACTCTGGATTTTCCAAACAATATTCCAAGAATGCAATTTCTTTGTAGCATTGTTGAAGCATCACATCATCATTTACAGTCCCTGCATTCATGCACAACTTGTCAGTTTGAAAACTACAAGTTTTAACAATCCCACTTGTCGGTTCAGATACCAGCTCTTCCAACTGATCCTCTTCTTCATTCACATGAACTTCCTCTTCCAACTCAGCTGCTCTGAGTTCTTCCCGTCTCAACTGTACATCCACTATCTGCTCTAAGTATTCCTTTCCTCCAAATAACAAAGTTTTTGGATCAGTCTTCTGTCCCAGTCCATCTTCTTCTTGCAGAGGTAACAATGTATGATTGACACCATCCTTTCCAAACTTGTAGGTGTTTCTCTTCCCATCATGCATGGCTACTCTGTCATATTGCCAAGGTCTTCTAAGCAATATGTGACACACATCCATAAGCATCACATCACAAACAATTTATCTTTATACTTGCCCACTTGAAATTCCACTTCACACTGTTCACTTACCAGCAGTTGATGTCCCTTTTTCAACCATGACACTTTATAAGGTGTTGAATGCTTCATTGTCCTCAGCTTCAATTTCTCCACTACTTCTGTAGAAACCAAATTATCAGTGCTGCCACTATCAATGATCATCTGGCAACATTTTCCCTGGACTTTACACACTGTCCTGAATAAAGCCTTCCTTTGTGGCGGTCCAGTCATCTCCTTTGCTGCCTTAAGTAAAACTTTATTAAGTAGCAGAGACTCTCCTCTTTCTGGTGTATTTACTTCTTCTGTTATTGCTGCCACTGGTGCCTCTTCCTCAGCTGGAGCCACAATTGCATTCCTCTGCTTTATTCCTGCATTCTCTGGGCACTCAAAAGCTCTATGTCCCAGCTTATTGCATCTGTAGCATCTTATTTCTCTGCCTCCTCCTCTGCCTCCTCTACCTCTAGAAAAACTCCCTCTGCCTCTTGCATCACCTCCTGTGGATGCATGCTGGGTTAAGCTACTGCTAGCTCCTTCTGCATGTGCTGTAAATATTCCACTACGACCTTGACTTTCTTTTCCTCTGAGAGTCCCTCTCCCTCTGGCAGACTGCTTCCTCATGAGTTTTTCCTCCGCTTTCAGTGCTATCTGATAAGCTTCCTCCACTGTTTTTGGAGACAACAGACTTATCTCATCCTGAATGTCCACCCTGAAGCCATTCATACATCTAGCCACCCTCTCATCTGTATTTTGGGCTTCTCCAGCTCTTATGCTTACCTTATAAAACTCTTCTGTATATTCTTTTACCGTTAAATCTCTCTGTCTAAGATTTTTCATTTGCCTAAATAATGTTTGTTGATAATTACTAGGCAAAAACTTACCTTTTAACTTCGTGACCATTCTGCTCCAATTCTTGATTGGCTGCTTACCGAGTCTCCTCCTTTCCGCCTGCACACCATCCCACCAGAGTGCTACATGGGCTATTAATTTGGTGACAACAAAATTTACTTTCTTCTCATCTTCCATTTCTTCATAATCGAAGAATTTCTCCATGCTATTAATCCAGTCGATCAGTTCTTCTGGATTCAGTCCTCCTTGGTATACCGGCACTAACTAGTTTCACGGTCTGGCTGTGGATTTCAACACTGAAAAGAACCTCATCTCAGGAATAACCTCTACAGCTTCCTCCTCTGTACCTTCAATTTCGGGCTCACTGACATCTCCATCATCTATGTTCCTGTCTGAGGTTAACGCGTCCAATCTAGCTCGCAACTCTTTTATGCTTTCCATTATTTCAGCGTTTGCAATAGGCCGTCCTCTTCCACCACATCCTCGTCCTCTTCCAACTCTGAAAGCCATCCTTCTCCTGCTCCTGAGATTCAATTCTACGTCAATTGCTAGCTCTGATACCGCTAATGATGGCGGGGATGCAGGCATTAGAGACAATCTCTCCAATTTGGCTGCAAGCTCTTCAACATCCACCTCTCCTTCCTTTGTATTTTCTTCTGGCGTATCAGTCATTAAATTGATTGCTTCATTCTTTTGTAAAGAAGCATAGTCCTCCTCAAATTTAATCGGATTGAAATTGATCTTTATATGAACGCACAGCTGTTGAGGTGAGATATAAAAATCGCCAAGGGAAATCGTACCGCCGTTAGAGACTCAGTCCAAAGCAATTCATGATATTGCGCTGTCCACACAAATTTATACACACACTGATATATCTTCAGGGAAAAACTTAAAAGTTCCACGCATATTCTGTCTCTAACCAGCACTGTTCACACACAATAGCACACAGTTATCTGTATTCTATCAAAACTATAAAGAATTCAATGCATATGGCTCCGCCCTCCACACAATACACTGTCCACACAATTTATAACGCACAGCTATACCTTCACAAAATACATAATTTCAAACCTTTCGATGGCATCATGAAAACCTCCACGAAATATGTGGTCTCAATACTTCCATTCCAAGAGACTTCAAAACCATCAATACAGTATTTAACATATAGTTTTAACCCATATGAAATTCCTACTTTGATCCAACATGATACTAGAGTGCCACAATTATAGTTAGACACAATGATAGCACAGAGAACTCGAACCATAAAAATGTGTAAACCATATTTTATTAAAGATCCAGAATTATGTTTTTCCCGAACACTGGCATCACCCCCCTGCTTGGCGGCCCAAATTCATCTTTTATTCATAATGTATATCTTTAATTAGTACAAAAGCAGTTTTTTTATGCTTTTATAATTTAGCAAGTTTTATTCTCCATGCTGATCCTACTTTTTAAAGAAAAGGTAGCATGTTTTATTTTTTCCTATTTTTAACTGGAAAAACATAGAAATTGCAGACTTTTTCTCTGAGTCGCCTGCATCTGCATCAGGAGTAAAAAGATAGATGAACCAATATTTTTTAATATTTTCTTTCGATTCATTTTTTTAATAGATTTTTTTTTTTTTTTCACCTTGAAACCCTAATCGATATTTACAAATAGCAATATTAAATTCAATGATTTTAAATTCAATTTATGTTTGGTTTAGTAGTCATTTACATTCTTTACGAGATTTATGTATTTTTGAGAATAAGTATAGTATTTACTAAAAATATTAGATACTTTAAAAACTCTACACAATTTATATCAAGAAAAAATTGTGTCAACAATAATACTATCAACTATATAAATCTGCACATTCGGAATATAATATAATGGTAATGTTCTTATATATTTAGATTTTTAGATTCTATTATTAAAAGTTAGATAATAATCTTAAATATTGTAAATTTCTCATATCAGATTTATTTTATAATTTTATAATATTAATATATTTAATTTATTTTTGAATTAAATAATATTATATTATAATCTTAATATTTTATATTTTAAATTATTGATATTAATAAATAGTTAAGATCCTCATTTTTGGCTCAATTTTTGGAAATTAAGGAGGAGATTATCATGAGAAGCAAGGATAGTATTAAATATACTATTACATCCAGTTTTAAGGACAAGATATGGCATGCTAAGGAGTTGGAGTGTAAAAGTAAGCTAAGGTACTATAAGGAGGTGATCAACCCCACCCTCGATAACCATAATTATCTCTCGATGTTGAATAGCACTAAGAAGAAAATGAACATTGCTAGAATTAGAACTATCTCTCATCAGACTCTCATGAGCTTCAGAGTGACACCGGGCGGTGGTCTACTCCCAAGGCTCTCTCGGACGAGAGAATTTGTCATATTTGTGATACTAAGAAGGTAGAAGATAAAATCACTTCCTTTTAGAATGCCCAGATCTTGCCCACATCTACTCTCAATTCCCTATCATCAACCACACCTCCAATCTTCTTGACTTATTAAGCCAACCCAACTATAGCGAGAACGCTTCTTTCTCTCATCCACTCTTAAGTCCTTATCATCAACCACACCTCCAATCTTCTTAACTTATTAAGCCAACCCAACTATAGTGATCTTTGAACACTTATTTCCTTGTTCTTTGATCACAGAAACAAGATTTTAAAGAATGACAATTAGACTCTCTTTTTTTGAGATCCCATAGACCACATTGTTCTTATTGGACATTAATCATTATCCTCATCATCATCCCCACACACACACATATAATTTTAAATTTAAATATTTATATAAATTTTATGATTATTATTATTTTTTTAATAAAGATTTTAGTAGGAATTAAACTATTTATTTTTATTACTTAATTAACATATTCTAAAAAAAATTTATTGAATTATTAAAAGTTATTATCTCCATGAGAGTCAAACCATAATATCCTTAAATATAATCATGATTGTGATTAACTAGCTTAGATCTATCATAACCTCAAATCTATTAACACTGAGAGTGATCTAATCTCTCGAGGTGCAAACCTCTTTTCTGAGTGTGAAACTTGAGGAAATGATTATAACTTGAGAGATTTGATCCCTCTCGACACTTGATAGATCCGACGTTAAGATGGATCTAGGCCAATTATATAATATTATATGATATCTATATTTGTATCTATGTCTATCTTTCTTATGTCGTCTCTCTGTCTCACCCCCCAAACATACACATTCTCTCTATATATCTATATATCTCTCTCTCCCTTCCTCTTTCTCTTCGTCCCTCTCTCTTCCCCTTCTCTCTCTATCTTCCCTCTTTCCCTCTTCTCTCATTCTCTCTCCATTTCTCCCTTGTCACCCCCTCTCTCTCCACCTTTCTTTCTCTACGTATTTCCTCTTCCCTCTCTCTCACTCCCCCTCTAACTCAAATCTCTCTCCTTCTCTCTCTTGAGTCACCTCTCTCTTCCTTCTCCCTATTCCTTCCTCTCTCTCCCTTTCTCTCCCACCTCCCTTTGTCTCTCCTCCCCCATCTCTCTCTCTCTCTCTCTCTTTCTCTCTCTCTTCAACTTTGTCACTATCTCCCTCCCTCTATCCATCTCTCTCCCCTCCATATATGTGTTCCCCTCTCTCTCTTCCCCTTCTCTCCCTATCCCTCTCCTCTCTCCCTCACTCGTTTTCCATCTCTCCCTTGTCACTCCCTCTATCTCTCCACCCCTATATCTCTATGTATTTGTTATTTCCTCACTCACCCACTCTCTCAACCCCTCCTCCCCTCGCCCCCCTTAAATTTGATCCCATTGTATTAAAGCATCTAAATTAAAAAAAAAAATTAATTGGTTGTAAAATATTGAACCTATATTTTGGATCAATCATGCGAACTAAAATACAATAATGAAAATATTAAAAATATTATGCAGTCTCTTTCCACTATTATTGTTAATCACTTTGCTTTCTCTCAACGCTTAGATCCTTAGTTTAGATGGATCTAGATGGTTCTTAATAATATTATTTATATTATATAAATTTCACCTCTTTGTATATAAAAGTATTCTCATTTTTTTCTTTATTAAAACCCTTAATTTAATTTCATAATCGTGAGGATAAAGAGTTTAGATATATATCAAAAGTAATTATAACTTTTATCACGAAAAAATTGATCATTTGGCCTAATCTACCAGATGGATCGAAGTACACCATGTAAAGCCAATTTTACCATAGTAAAATTTCTTTCTCTATGAAAAATTACTTAATAAACTACCTTTGTTAAGTAATTTATAATCAAACCCATGAAGAATAATTAAATAAATCACTATTTATTTGATTTTCTTCTAGGAATAATTAGTTAACCCATTAATTAATTATTATTCCTTTTCATATTTGAACCAATTATGAAAAATCAATTCCCTCCTAACCAAATATAATAAAATATTCCAAGTGGTTATTCCAAGAATGGGGTTAATAATATTTTATTATTGCTCAATATTCAAGGATAACTCAATATCTTGTTATAAATAGAGGGTTTTTCCATTCATTTTTCACTTTTGATTATTTTCATTGGTTCACTCACTGTTGTAACTCTGATTATTTTCATTGTCGCACACCATTTTTGTCAGATTTACACATTACAGAGGAGAGAGACTCTACACAAGCTAAAAACATTTGAGGATAGCCAAGAACCCATTCCATAGAGGGGGGCTCATAAAATCTATTTTTTCCCTTCATAGATGTTATAATAAAAAGTATTCTTTGTATATTTGGTTTCCATTGGATGATTGGAGTTATTACTATTTATTTTTGATGTTTAACTATGATTGTGGCATAGATCAAAATTTTGGTAGGTTTTGTTTCTATTAGTTGTTGCAAATATACAATGTTTAACAGCCATTTATATTGTTGAGATTTTTTTCATTCACAATCTTAAGTGGTTTATTTACATACATCTTTCAGAAGAAACCACTACAACAAACTTGGTGACTCCACTGGTTTCATACTACAGATCCAGAAACTTAGGTGTCCTTCAGTTTTTAGCTTAGTGTTTCTTCTTTTTTCAATATCTTAATGTTTCCTAGATTTTTAACTCTAGATCTATTAAATTTCTGACTTCTGCAAGCATTTTGGTCTTTTCTGCAGGTCACAGGAACCAATCACAACAAAGGTTGTAGTTTTTTCTAAGATTTGCTGACCGGGAATCAAGGAGCAAAAATCACACTTTTTAGCCCAAAAATTGTGATTTGGAGTCCAGAGTGCACCCTTCAGCCGAAAAAGTGTGGTCTCACCTGAAAACATGTCTGTACCTACGATTTTGGGGTTTCCGAGTTTTTATGAGATATGTTTCTAGGTTTTGTCGAGAGATGTCTGCTAGGTTGTTTAACCTCTGTCTCATCCCACTTAGGCCTTGATCTACTCTCATTTCCTCATTCAAGTGAAATTTATTCACATAGGGCTTCTAGTACACTTCCACCTTTATAGGAGGAGTTTAGCTGAGTGAGTAGTGTGAGTTTCTGTAACACTTTCAACCATATTTTCTAGATCTATACCCTTTTGTTTCATATATATAAAGATAGGTTGTCACCATCCCTAGTTTCATATTAAACCTTGTTTGGTAATTGGCCTTAGGGTCCCACCGGTTTCCCTAGGTGTTTCACCCATCTCCCTATCTTTTTGTAGCAATCTTCATCTGGTTTTTTGTTGTAGCTACACCACTTTCGAGCAGCCTAGTTTCATTTGATCCTAGTCACACTAACAATTAGATCTCTTGACTTTTTAATGTTTTTTCCATTGATTTAGCCACCAACCAGCATAATGTTTTCAGATCCATCTTGGGTGAGGTTTAGTTAATTGTTTTTTTATTCATTTTCTGTTGTTGATTTCAGTGAATTTTCAGCAAGATTTTTTCTTTTTTCACAAACACAATCTTGGCTCAATCAACAAATACACTTGCACACACAAGCACACCTTAAGTGAAGGGTGTTTGCTTTACATTTCCAAGCCAAGACTTAGCATACTAAATTTATCTCCCATTATCGAGACAAAGACATATTGTTGATCTCCCTTCACCATTTTCATGTCACGTGTGTCTTTCCACCATTGCACCACAAAGGAATTTTTCACGGAGACTTTTAGGCCTTCACCCCCAGTTTCTGCTTGGGCATATTACCCCTCCCCATTGGGTTCGATTTCATAGCCCTCTGAGTCCCCATATCGGCTCTTCTCTTGGTTCATCCAATTCCTCATCTGATTTTGAGCCTCCTTCGCTACATATTGTTGGTAGGGAAAAATGACCTATTTTTATCCCCTTCCTATCACAAAACTACAACCATTAACCTCTGTTTTTCTACAAAAACCTCCTCATTCCTTCATTAGTCCAAGAATACTATCTATTCCTACATAAACTTCATATTTCATGTTAAAGGTTTATTAAGCCCTTAATAAATCATTTTAAGTAGATTTCGTGCCTTTAAATATTTCTCGTAATTTATATTTAGTTTCCTAAAGTATTTTATAAAGCTAAAGCATTAATCATTATGCTAGCTTGATCTAGTGTAGGAAGATTCCTACATTACCAGCAACTACATGTTCCGTGATCTCCGTAACAGTCGATCACTCCATGCAGGCATCTTGGTCCACGTCATCCAGTTTAGTTGTGGTTATCTAGAGTTGAAATTAAAGCGGAGGACAATTAGGGATATGGTTGAAGATCAGGCTAGGACACGAATAATTTGCACCTTATTATATCCATCATCTTAAGTTGTAATTTTGTTTTTTATTTTTGTTTTAGTGGGAATGATTGATGTGGAACAACTGCAATTTTTCGTTATGACCACAGGCTAAAGGGTCGTATAAAATGTAGATTTCAGGTAGAACTAGCTAACAAGAGATAGTGATAGCAGATCGTTGTAATTTATGGTTTATTTGTAATTTTATTGTTGCCCTCTTTCTAGGTTATACTTGAACTCTCATGTAAATTTGTTGATCGAAATTAATACAAGGAGTTTCACCATGGCCTTTTCATTATGCGTGTAATTATTCATTGATGTATTGATAACGTGCTTAAGGTTTTCGTTTCCTAAAATAGGAAACAAGCTGGTTGGCTAGGGCCCAACCAACCCATCTTGTTTACCCTCTTTCATATTATCTTAAAAGGTGTGTTAACTTTATTCATTTACAGTAGTGTGATTTAAATCTTGAGTTTTGCGCTTATATGAATTCTGATTTATTCCATTAAATAGTCAAGTGTGAACAGATGCTTTGTGTGGAAGTAAAATTAAATCGTTTCATATAATTTCTTTGTTGGTTTTCTTTCACTTGGATCATGTAGATGAGATCCTTCTTGCACTAATGCATGCAAGATCTTGCACTCTAGTTTGCTAGTTCATTTACATCGAATGTTTCATTCTTTTCCTTTAACATGATTTAATCTATTTCTGCAAAGCAAGTGTTTGTCTCTAATACTGAGAGTTGAGTCCTTAATCAGGAAATAGAAGAGAATGTTGTTGCATATATCTTTTTGTATTTTCACTTCAAAATTTAAGGAAAAAAGACTAGAAGTAATCTGGAATATTACAGTGAACCATTTCAAGTTATATTTGTTTACATACAAAATTCCTTTGACTGAAGAAAGTTTGATTTAATTTCAAAGATTGTTTTTATCTTAAGAGTTTCTTTCTATTTGTAAGATTCAATCGAGTAAAGCATTCTTTTCTTATGCAAGATTATTTCAGATTCTACTGGCACTTGCAATTCCTTTCATATTTAACATGCTCTTTTATCTTCCCAAAAGAAACTTGGAATATTTGGTGTAGGAAACTCTATTCTGGTACAACGACTGGTGTCTTGCAATAGGAATAGAAGTGCTCAAAGTCTCTAGGCTTAGAGCCCCTACAAAAAATATAAGTCTTCAGTATAAGTACAAGTTATACTTCTCACATAAGTTTTTTAACCTGCACTAGTGCAAGCAGATTGCAAGAGTACAGGAATGACTGCTTAGTGTAAGAAGGAAAATCATTGAGAAGGCAGATCTTTTCAAGGAACTACTTGTTAAACTGCCAACACCTATACTAAGGATAGACATAGAGTTTCACTTTAGCGTTTAAGATAGTTTACAGAAGTGTGAAAGTTCCTTTATTTGGTTCTTCACAAATGCATTCTTTTACATTCCAACACTAGAATTACTTTGGGGTTAATTTCCTTTGAGATTTTTCTATTTAATTTTGTAAAGTTTCAATTGAGAAGTAAGAATAGGAATAGTAAAATTTCATACCACTTTTGGCATTACTTGTGCTTCGTCTCTAAGTTTACAAAACCTTGGGGTTAGCAATTAAGTGTTGAAGGAGCTTTCTTAATTGCGATTCCCGCACCCAACATTTTGGAGTCGTTGCCGAGGAGGCAATTTGAATAGGTAAGAATTTTTCATTTTTGCAATACTGCTAAGTCTGCTATCATTTTTTCCTGCAGTGGGATTCTATTTGCTTGAAGGAATTTATAGGTGTCCAATTATTTTTGAATTGCAACATTTTTATTGGAATTTTGTTTTGTCATTTTTTGAAATGAATGCTTAAAAGAGGTAGGGGTCCGAAGCCCACTAGGGGCCAAATAAATATTGATAAATATGAAACCAAATCTCATATTGGGCATTCTTTTGTAGGCAAAAGGCCCAAAAAAACCCAGACTCATCATGCAAGAACAATCCACTCGGGCTCTGGTAGCAATGGTCCAGGTGTGACACAACCCAGAAAGGTGAAGAAGGGGACTATTGGAACCCATAGTTAGCCTTCTCAGCTTGTTGAGAGTGGTTCACGTGGAAGAATAACCATGGCAGATCATGAAGACCATGTAGAAGGAACTGCTGAAAATAAGGTAAATGAGCAACAATCCACTTTTGCATCCCCAATTGTGGATCTTGATACACGAGTACAAACGAAAAAAATTTCACCATCATCTCTTTCTCATTTCTATGGTAAGGTACATGAAGACCCAGACTCTTTCTTATTTTAGTTTGATATTTTGTGTAGAAGTTATGATTATTCATCTGATGCCCAAAAGTTAAAGTTATTTCCCAAAACTCTCAAGGACGGAACACTCCGCTGGTTCATGGAACTAAGAGGAAACACTATATCTTCTTGGGAAAAAATGAAGAGAGTATTCTTGTCAAAATACTGAGAATATTGTAAAACTAGAGATATTCAAGATGAAATATTTACTATTGTGCAAAATGATGGTGAGACTCTAGAGGAATACTTGGAGGGATTCTTGTACATCCTCCAAAGGTCAAAGCACAAATTTGATCTAAGTAGCATTAGAACCTTGTTATTACAGGGGCTTACTGATGATGCTGGGAATAATCTAAATATGTTAGGACAAGGGGATATTGCTTAGAAATATTTTGATCAAATATGTGACTTGTGCAGGAAATTCTCAAGGAATCAATATAGATCCAGTAAAGGAATTCATAATAGAAATAAGAAAATTGAATCTACTGATGCTATGCTTATTGGATTAGAAAACGAAATGGACAATATGAAAATTGAAATAATGAATACTGTTTGTAAACAAATAGACACTTTGAAGTTTCAACAAATACTTGTAGAGGAACAAGAGTCATTGTCTATTTTATGTCCAAAATGTAGAAGAAAGCATCCTTTAAGAGAATGTCCTGTCGATATCAAAGAAACTAATAAATGCGCAATTTGTACAGAGAACCATGCCATGAAAAAATGTCCCTCCATAGTTGGGCTGAGAGTTGTACTTGAAGGAGGAAAACCTGAAGCTGAATCATTGCATGCTATGGGAGCACGAAGAAATTGGCCTTAAGTAAGTGCAGGTATGGATCGTGAACCTCCACCACATTTTTTTGGTTATAATGCACATTCATATTCCTATCCTAACACTAGTCACTCTCAACATTGGCAACATGGGAATCAATATCATTATGGACAACCTTCCCAATCTTCGCAACAAGGATGGAGAGGGCCAAACCATTCACACCATTCCTATCCTCCACCTATGTAGTCATATCCTCCTACATAATCACCTTACCCAATGCCACAACCATCATTACCTCAGTTGAGTGAGCCAATGCCACGATTGCCTTTAGCTCCACCATTTTGACCTCCTTAGCTGCCTTCCTCACCTTTACACAACCCCAATAACAAAGCGATACAAATGATCCATTCTATGAACCCGCTTTCCTCATCCAGATATCAGTCCATTCCAGTTGGATTTAATGACCTCCAATTGAGATCAGGGAAGATAGTAACCTCTAAAAATCAAAATCAGCCTATGGTGATTATCAATGAGAAAGGTGAGGAGGAAACTCCTACCCATTTTGAAAAATATGACACCATACAACCTATCCCCATACCTTCTAAGCCTTTTCTATCTTCTTCCAACTGACCTCCCTATCCAGAGAGGTTAGTTGTGGAGAAGAATGACCCCGTTTCTGAGTCTAGCCTGGCTTTTGAGCTTAGGAACCTTTTCATAAAGGTACCTTTGCTCCAAGATATTAAAGAGATCCCCATTTGCATAAAAATCATTAGGGAACTCTACCTCAAGAAGCCAAGAAGGAAAATATTAGAACCTCAAACTATTCAATTTATTGGTAGAGTAACAGAGTTAATGGCGGGGTGTATGCACATGGAGAAATATACTGACCCTAGAAAATGTGTTGTCTCTATTCAAAGAGGTGATGTCCTTGTCTCCAATGTACTTATAGACTTGGGGGAAACCATTAATGTTATGACCAACCAAACCATGGATCCACATGGATTGGTCCATATTCGTCCTACTCCCACTCTGCTTGAACTAGCAAATGGATCTAAAATCAAGTCGGAAGGGGTGTTGGATGATGTGGTCATTTCTTTGGACTCTTGGGAATACCCTGCAGACTTCATTGTGATCCAGCCAAAGAATATTATGGGATGACAACCCCTTATCTTGGGATGACCATGGCTTGCTATGACTGATGCTTATATTGGATTTCGTTTTGGTGACATGTATATTTCACACAGAGATTCTAGGAAGAAGGTCACAATGTATCCACCCACTAGATCCATTCAAGAGCTCAGAGAAACTTTATGGTTAGACTACAGTAGTGATGAGGAGACTCAACCTGTTTCCTTGATACATCGTAATGCTGAGTTCTCGGAGGAGGGTGAGATTCAAGACTTCTTGAACAATTTAGACACCATTTTTTAGTCATTGTATCATATTTTTAGTCTAAATTTTCAGGAAAGTCATGACTCTCTACCTCCCTCATCACCATATCTAGTGACACCTATATGTACTCTCAGCATGATACCACTCTTTCTGAGATTAGTCCAGGAAAATCCTTGCATATTAGTTCAAACTTGGATTCATCACAGCAAGAGCAGCTTGTGAATTTGTTGTGAAACCATCTTGATGCCTTTGCATGGGGATATGAAGATATGAAAGGTATCCCTCCTAAAACTTGTACCCACCATATATATATTTAGGATGGAGCCCAACTTTTTTAATAGCCCCAAAGGTGTATGAACCCAACTCTAAGAGATGTTGTAAAGGAAGAATTGCAAAAAATCGTAGATGTTGATTTTATCTATCCCATTTCTAACACCGAGTGGGTCTCTCCATTAGTATTAGTCCCAAAAAAAGATGGGATATGGCACATTTGCATTAACTATAGAGAATTGAACAAAGTGACTCTCAAATATGACTTCACCCTTCCTTTCATTGACTAGGTACTCGATACCCTTGCTGGTAAGAAATACTATTTTTTTTCCAGATGGATTTAGCTATTATAACCGGATACATGTTACACTCGAGCATCAATACAAAACCACTTTTACATGTCCATGGGGTACCTTTTCTTAACAAGTGCTTCCCTTTGGGCTATGTAATGCCCCCACAACCTTTCAAAGGGTAGTCTTGGCCATTTTTGTTGACCTTAAGTGTGTGGAAATCTACATGGATGACTTTTCTGTGTTTGGTGATTCATTTCAGGAAGCCCTAAAAAATATATGAAAAGTGCTTCTTTGCTACCAAGAAGCTCATCTCACCTTGAGTGACACAAAATGCAGATTAATGTGCAAGGAAGGAGTGGTTCTTGGCAATCTTATTTCTGACAAATGTATCCAGGTTGACCCTGCAAAAACATAAATTATTTTGAGTCTTCCTATACCCAAAACTCAAATGGAAGTGACAGGTCTTCTAGGACATGCAAGCTACTATAGGAGATTATTTCTCAAGGATGGCTACCCCCCTTTTCCAACATTGGGCTAAAGATAGTGAGATTTCTTGGTCCACAGCTTGCCAATAGTCCTTTGAGACATTGAAGGAAAAACTAGTTCAGGCACCAGTTTTGAGAGGACCAAACTGATCCATATCATTTCATATGTCCTCTAATGCCTCAGATACTATTATTGGCACAAATTTAGGATAAGAAGAGGACAAACAATATTATGTTGTTTATTTCATTAGTAAAAACTTGTCACCCACTGAACTCAATTATACTGTTACTGAGAAAGATTTTTTAGCTGTAATTTTTTCCATTAATAACTTCAGACATTATATTATAGGGTATAAAGTCTTTTTGCATACTGACCATTCCACATTAAGATATTTGACGAATAAACCATTGACTAGCAGTAGAGTGACTAGGTGGTTATTATCGTTATAGGAATTTAATGTTACCATTATTGATAGACTGGGAAAATATAACATAGTAGCAGATTATCTTTCAAGATTAAATAATCCCGATGAAGCAATTCCTATTGATGATGATTTTCCTAGTGAATATCTTTTTTTTTGTCGACAAAATCCCCATGGTTTGCTGACATAGCTAACTATATAGTCACTGGAGAATTACCACCTCACTTATATGCTCGTGAAAAGTAGAATATCATACAGACAAGTGTTGCATATTCATGGATGCAAGAAAAACTCCTTTACACTGGAGTAGATCTTATTATCCATGCATGTGTAAGAGAGGAAGAAGTGTTTGATATTTTAAAATCTACCCATGATGAACCTTGCATGGGTCACTTCACTGATAAGCAGATTGTATACAAAGTGTTACAAGTTGGCTATTTTTAGCCCTCCTTGTTTAAGGATGCCAAATAGTATGTCAAGTGATGTGACAGCTGTCGGCGAATTGGCCAACCTAATCAAACCAACGGAATGCCTTTATGTCCTCAGGTAATGATTGAGCCTTTTGAAAAATGGGCCATTGATTCTGTAGGACCAATTAACCTGGCATCATTAAATAAAAAGCATATTTTGGTTTGTATAGATTTCATTACAAAATTAGTAGAAGCTAAAGCTATCTCTTTTGCTACTGAAAGCATTGTTGTTCATTTTCTGTTTACTAAAATCTTTACTATATTTTGTGTGCCTAGAGGAATTGTTTCTGACAATGGACCACAATTTATTTCTAATCTAGTATAGGGTGTGATGGAGCAGTACAAAATTCAGCACAGGAAATCTACACCGTATCACCCGCACGAAAATGGTCAGGTGGAGTCCACAAACAAGGTAATTGAGTCCATCCTCACATACACAGTAAATATTCACAAAAAGGATTGGGTTGACAAATTACCAGAAGCCATGTGGGAATATCTAACCACTTGGAGGAACAACACAAGATGCACACCATATGAGCTGGTGTATGGGAAACAAGTCCCCTTGCGAATGAATTTTGGATTGAGACTTTTAGGACTATAGTCTAATTGGGGCTAGATATCTCCGAAGCACAACAATAGTGTCTTCTATAGTTGAATGAGCTAGATGAATTTTGAAGGGATGTTGTTCATCCTAAAATCTTGGTTAAACAACAATGCAAGAAGTGGCATGACAAGTCTATCCAGAAGAAGCAATTCCAACCAAGTGATTGGGTACTCCTTTATTATTCTAGATTAAAAAAATTTAAAGGGAAATTCCATAGTCGTTGGATGGGACCTTAAGAGATGGTCAAGGTGTTTGAAAATGGAGAGATAGAAATTAAAACTATTGATGGATGGAATTTTGTGTTCCTGGTAAATGAGCATAGATTGAAGGTGTATTTTCAGCCACTTACTAAAGGAGATTTTATGCAGCAAGTCCAACAACAAATTGAAAAGGAGTTGGTAGGTGGTAACACCAACTTGTTGAAGATTTTATTCTTTCTTTTTCTCATTAAAAAGAAAAAATAATGAAAGAAAACAATGACAAAAAAATGAAAAGTATAAATATTTTTCCTGTAATTATGAAAATCAGTTGACTGACATGATTGGAAAAGGGTCAACCTAAAAACTAGCACGCTGACAGGGAGATCAAAATTTCAATAAAAAGGGAATGTTGATTTTTTAGATATGTTGGCTACCACCAAGAAGAAGCAGGTTCAAGGAACCAAGCCCTTAACCAAGTTTTGGGTAACTAGTATGGAAATTTTTATCCAAGTAGATGCTTAATTCCCGCTACAATTACTTTTCTGGCACTAGTGCAGGCAAACCTTGAAGGTAAAATTCTGACTTTCTTCTATTTTCCCTTTTCGTAATTCCCACTATTTTTCTTTTTTGAATCTCATAATGAATCACCCTCCTTTTTCTTCTATTTTTTTTTTATCCCTATCTAGTTTTGTAAAATCCCTCTTTTCTTCCTTGATTTTTTTCCCACATCCCATTCTTGTTTATCCCCCTAGGTAGTATTATTCTTGGAATCCCTGTTATGAAATTCCTTCCCATTCTGAAATTACCCATTCCCACTTCTTTGTCCCCTCATGGATCGATTGCAGGATCTGATACAGTCAAATTAGAAGGCATTCTCATGAAGCACCAAAGAATGGTGAATAAAACTTCTCTTGTATGTTTAGGAAATTTTCAAATTCCAGCCAAAGAACTAAGTTCCATTAGATTTTTTTGTTATCCCCTCCTTCTTTGATGCTAGAGAAATCCCTGGTGCAGGAACACACATGATTGGTGCAGGCAGGTTCAGTGCCAGCACGTTGCAATACAAGCAGGCCCAGTGCAGGCATATTGCAGTGCAAGCAAGATCAGTCCAAGCACGACTAGTACAGGGATGCAAACATAGTGCAAAATATTGTTTGAACACAGTACATAAGCATGATTTCATTGAGAAATTTACATTTTTTTTTGCAAATGAATAAATACCACAATGATATATCATAACATTGTATTATTTAAATTTTGGTTAAAACTTTGTTTTATCATTTACTAACTTAGGGAGAAATCATTTAAAAGTGCGAGATATTTTAGGTTATGAAGTCTAATCCTTTTAATGAGTAACGAAGTACACCTTATGTGAATTATGAGGCAACCATGGATAGTATAGACCCTCCTGAAATCCTACACTTACCTCCATTAAAAATATCCTCCATCACACACTCACTCACCTCACCTCATAATCTGACCCCCCATGACTGTTACACCGCCAACGCAAAAATTTGAGCCTCCTCCAATTATCATTGCCAACCATAGAAGATTGATACATGTGTGCATCTCTACCAAAGAGGAAATAATAATTATTGAATGTGATTGGATGGGAGCGATTAACAAGATAGTGGAATGACTAGATCTCCATCATAAATTTCATGGCAGCTCCCTTGTAGTCCGCATTGTGAAATCTTTCCAAAGCTATGACAGAGAATTGAGGTGAATTCAAAACATAGAAGGTGCTTGTGAGACATGAACCATCATCTGTGATGGAGATAGAGAAAATGGTTGAGTATAAAGGGAGTCTTTCACTATTGCAAGAATTGGGATAATTTCTCCCATTTTTTTCAGAAATTCTGTGGGTTCGATACAATTGTGGCTCTCGAATTTGCAAGGATGTTCGAGGAGGGTCGAGCTAAAGTAGGCTCGGTGGAATTTGAAGTCATGGAGGAATCTATAGTGCGAGCTATAAGATTTTCAACCGTGGGTGAAAAATGGTTCAAGAAGTAGAGGATCGAAATGAAAAGATGGCACCAATTTGTGGTTGATTGAAAGCTCTCGGTCAACTGGAAGAAAGGGCTTCAGCAGAGCACCATACTCAGAAAATGGTGACATGTCCTATACATATTAAAAAAAAATTGACCTACGAGGGACGTTATACATTAACATTCATGTATCATATTAGGTTGTTGTTGCATTTTGAATAAGGGAAACACATCAATTTCCCTTATTACTTGCTCCCAAGTCTAGAGAAAATGGCAAAAGGAGTGCAGAATGGGAGTGCCAGTCAGGTTGCAGATAAATTATATGATCACGGGCTCATTGGAATCCTGGTCAAGAAAGAGCTGGAAACTAAGGGAATAACCAGGGAGGCATTCTTGAAAGAATTTAGGGAGATA
This sequence comes from Pinus taeda, assembly GCA_000404065.3. NCBI lineage: Eukaryota > Viridiplantae > Streptophyta > Pinopsida > Pinales > Pinaceae > Pinus > Pinus taeda. Next base: position 107,836 of record APFE030698951.1, on the reverse strand, counting down.
AGTGTAGAGGAGTCAATTGGAAAAAGTGCAAGCAATAAAAGGAAAGTTGAGGCGAAAAGTAAAGACAAAACTGTGCAAGTAGGGAAGAAAATTGTTCAAGAAACCCCATCCTCAGTGAAAAGAAGAATGACCAGGGCCTCAATGAGGAGAAGGACTATCTCTTCGGGGACAAGTCGTGCTCATTCCAGCTCCCTGATCTTGATTGATGAGACACCCCAGGCTTCACCTAGAGATCATAACCTCTCGGTCCTTGCAGATGCAGTAGCATACATAGTGGGGAATGAAGAAGATGCAGAAAAGGAAGACGACATACTCTTGTCGACCTTCGTTCATAAATTGAAGAAGAAAATAATGACAACAACTGCAAGTAAAGACCCAACAGAAGGTTAGTTAGATGATGAGGTGCAACATGAAGAAACACTCGACAATTTTGATGAACGAAGAAGAAGGCCCTAACAAATTGAAGGAACAAGGCACTGAATCCCCTGATGAATTGAAGGAACATGGTACTAAAACCCCTAACGAGGTGAATGAACAGGGTACTGAAGCCCCCACTGAGTTGGATGTATAGGGCATTAAAACTCCTAATGAGTTAAACGCACAGGAGGATGAAACCCTCGGTGGCACTGAAACCCTTGGTGATATTATGATGTAGATGTTGGATGGCCAAGATGACTTTGATCTTGGAAATGATGGTACATGTTTTGAATCATTTGTAGAGAAAGTGCTCACACCAGATGAGTTGGAAACAAAGACCTCTACCCTCTATCTAAATAACTGGATAGTATATCTTGAGTAGAAAATTGATGACTTGGAAGCACTAAACTAGGTCGTGAAGGAGTAGACTTGGCAGATGCAAGGCGAGATAGAGTTACTAGAAGAGGTCAAAAAGCAAAACGAAAAGTGAAGATATGGATGTTTTGGGCTTATAAATGCTACAAGTGCCTCAACAAGGTTACTAAGCAACTTAAGAAAGCCTAAGGGAAGAAGACAAAGGTATTGAAGGCAGGAATCAGTATCCAGGTGTAGGATTGAAAGATGACTTCCTACGTTGAAGATTTTTGTAGCAGGTAAAGGTTGTGTGAGGACACACAACAACTTAGGGATGGGAGGATGTTGGTAGGCCAAAATGCCCCATTTTTTTCCCCTTCCTATTACAAAACCAAAACCATTAACCTTTGTTTTTATACATAAATCTCCACATTCCTGCACTGGTCCAAGGATACTGTCTATTCCTACATAAGCTTCATATTTCATGTTTAATGTTTATTAAATTCTTCATTAATAATTTTAAGTAGATTTCTTTCCTTTAAATATTTCTTGTAACTTATATTTACTTTCCTAAAGTACTTGATAAATCTAAAGTATTAATCGTTATGCTAGCTTGATCTAGTGCAGGAAGATTCTTGCACTACTAGCAAATATATGTTCCATGATCTCCGTAATAGTCGATCACTCCACACGGGCATGTTGGTCCACGTCATCCAGTTCAATTGTGGTTTTCTAGACTTGAAATTAAAGTGAAGGATAATTAGGGATATGGCCGAAGATCAGTCTACAGCCATGAATAGTTCACACCTTATTATATCCATCGGCTTAAGTTGTAATTTTGTATTTTATTTTTGTTTCAGCCGAAAGGCTTGATTTGGAGCAACTGTAATTTTTGGTTACGGCCACAGGCCGAAGGGTTGTATAAAATGTAGATTTCATATAGAACTAGCTAGCAAGTGATAGCGATAGTAGATCGTTGTAATTTATGGTTTATTTGTAATTTCGTTGCTGCCTTCGTTCTGGGCTAGAATTCAACTCTCATGTAAATTTGCTGATCGAAATTATATAAGGTGTTGTGCCATGGCTTTTTCATTCTGCGTGTAATTCTTCATTGATGTATCGATAACGTGCTAAAGGTTTTCGTTTCTTAAAATGGGAAAAGAGCCGGTTGGCTAGGGCCCAACCAACCAATCTCATTTACCCTCTTGCTTGTTATTTTAAAAGATGTGTTAACTTTATTCTTGTACAGTAGTGTGATTTGAATCTAGAATTTTGTTGTGTGGAAGTTAAATTAAATCGTTTCATATAATTTCTTTGTTGGTTTTCTTTCTCTTGGATCATGCAGATGAGATCTTTCCTGCACTAATGCATGTAGGATCTTGCACTCTGGTTCGCTAGTTCATTTATATCGAATGTTTCATTCTTTTCCTTTTACATGATTTAATCTATTTCTGCAAAGCAAGTGTTTGTCTCTAATAATGAAAGTTGAATCCTTAAATATTAAAGATAACTTTAGGAAATAGAGGAGAATGCTGTTGAATATCTCGATTTGTATTTACATTTCAAAATTTAAGGAAAGATACTAGAAGTAATCTCAAATATTACAGTGAACTGTTTCAAGTTATATTTGTTTGCATACAAAACTACTTTGATTGAAGAAAGTTTGCTTTACTCTCAAAGATTGTTTTTATCTTAAGAGTTTATTTCTATTTGTAATATTCAAAAAATTAAAGCATTCTTTTCGTCTGCAAGATTATTTCAGATTCTACTGGCACTTGCAATTCCTTTCATAGTTAACATGCTCTTTTATCTTCCCAAAAGAAACTTGGAATATTTGGTGTAGGAAACTTTGTTTTGGTACAACGACTGGTGTCTTGCTATAGGAATAGAAGTGCTCCAAGTCTCGGGGCTTAGAGCCCCTATAAAAAATATAAGTCTTCAGTATAAGTACAAGTTATACTTCTCACATAAGTTTTTTTACTTGCACTAGTGCAAGAAGATTGCAAGAGTATAGGAATGACTGCTTAGTGTGAGAAGGAAAATCATTGAGAAGGCAGATATTTTCAAGGGCCCACTTGTTAAACTGCCAACACCTATACTGAGGATAGACATAGAGTTTCACTTCAGTGATTAAGATAGTTTACAGCAGTATGAAAGTTCCTTTATTTGGTTTCTTCGCAAATGCATTCTTTTACATTTCAACACTAGAATTACTTTGGTGTTAATTGCCTTTGAGATTTTTTTTGTTTAATTCTACAAAGTTTCAAATGAGAAGTAAGAATGGGAATAGGAAATTTTAATACCACTTTTTGAATTACCTATGCTTCATCTCTAAGTTTATGAAACCCCTAGATTGACAATTAAGTCTTGAAGGAGCTTGCCTAATTTCAATTCCTGCACCCAATAGATATCATCACCATGTTTGGATCCATAGCTAGTTTAGGAACCGAACATGGTCTTGGCTCCATTCTATCCTAGTAGTCACATCAAGCGGAATAGTTTGAGGAACCATTGTAGAATCCCCCATGCTCCCATTTATGGTTGGGTTAAGTCTACTTGATTTTAGCCAGTTGATAAATGACGCCATACGCCACGATGTTGGTTGGCCTGCTATGCTGACTAAGCTTCCCTTAGACATCCCAAAGTTTGAGGGTAATGCTGGAGAGGATCCTACCAACCATGTCTTCTCCTTCCACATGTGGTTTTCGCCCAACTCCATTACCGATGACTCCATTCGTCTTTGCCTATTCCAATGCACACTCACTAGAGACATCGTAAAATGGTATGTAGCCCAACCCACCACATCTCATTCCATTTTCATGATGCTTGCTAAAGCGTTCCTCTCATATTTCCAGTTACCTCTCCAGTATGAAACTATTACAGAGCTATTGAACTCATTCTATCAGTCCTCTATCACTCGCCTTTCTGACCATGTTCAAGAGTTGTGTAGAAGGAGGAGCACATGTTGTGCCCCACCCTTCGAAGACCATGTCTATCTAGATTGGTTTCTTAGTATTATTTTAGCACCCATTGGAAAAGATGTCGTGTCCTATTTTCCTTAGACCAAGGAAGAATATCTCCAAACAGTTATGATATATGACCTGATTTATGCACAATCAAGTTATGTCTATATTGTCATTCCAGACCTTCCTCGTCTCGGAAGGTCCAATGCACTGGGGACACCTCATGCCATCGACGATATGTTGGAACCATTTCACATCTTTCGCCATATACTTAGAAAAGTTATGGATATCTGCAGGGGACACTGGTTCCTCTAACACTCATGCCCCTCTTGCTAGCGACATGTTTTTAGGATCCCAAGCTGTATACCAAATTGTTGCTCCCCCTTATGCACAAATGAGCACTCTAACCCCTCAAGTATTAGCAACACAACCTCCCATGCATCGTCAGCCCCAACAATGACCACCACCTCCAGGTCAAGTGTTTGCACAACAGAGTGCAACCAATCCCCAAAATTGGAATAAAAAGAATAAGGGGAAGGGTAACCAGGTAATCAAGGTAATCAACCTAGTGAACCCTAAGGGAACCAACAACACTAACAACTAGCAGCAGGGTATTCAGCCCAAGAAGAACAAGGCTATTTGTACGAAAAAGCCTTATGCATTTTGTGGTGTACATGGCTGTTATACACATGACTGTCCCCTCTTATACCAGATGCACCAAATGTGGGAAGCTCAAGCAGCTTCTAGAGTTTCAATAATTGCCTCAGCATCTTTTGCTATCTCAACTGGTTGTCCTTACAAATCCTTTCCCTCAGTAATGATTTGTTGCTACTCGATATCAACTAGGTCAAGTAGCCCATCCCCCTCAACCTTCTAGTCCTAGTGACTACCAGATCCTTATGATGAATTCTAATGAGTTTAACCCCTTTGATATCAACCTGCAAACTTGGTCGCGTCAATATTACAAGCCATCGGCTTCGTCTGCCACTGAATCCAAAACCAAAGCATCTACTGAGCCTCTAACGACACGAAATGGTCTACTATAGATCCCTCAACCTAAAGTTGAGGCCATTCCCAAGATCCCAAAGGGACCATTACATTGTAATGCAGCTTCTAACCAAGTTTCCCATACATACAGTATAGTAGATGACTTGGCACAATGTCTTGTCACCATGTTGACACTGGAAGTACTGTAGTCATACCCATCTCAAAAGAAAGCTCTACAAACTTCCTTAGGTGTAGTAGATCCTTATGTTGATTGTTTGATTGTCTTCCCTATTGACATATCAAAACATCCCCCATTTCCTTCATCAATTTCTTTCCAAATACCAATCTTTTTCCATGATGCCATCATTTATTGATGAATTATTGATCAAGGTGCATCTACCTGTGTGATGTCCACTGCCATTTGGAAACAACTTAAGTCACCTGAGTTGTCCCCCTCCACCATCACTTTGCATGCTTGGACAAACACTCCTCCCATCCCCTTCGCATGTACCGCAACTGTGCAGTGACCCTTGTAGGCAAGGCTGTCCATGCCAATATTGAGGTTATTGATACCCCTTTAGATTATAAAATTCTATTAGGTCATAGTTACACATATGCCATTTTAGTCGTCGCATTTGCGGTTTTCTGCAAGATTTTCTTTCCCCCATGAAGGGAAGATCGTTAACATTGATTAGTTGACTTACTACGAGCTAACATCCATAACCTCCCCCAAGTCCATTATCTCACTGGTGTTAGATAAGCAGTCTCCAAATCATCTTATCAGTGTTTCACCAAGACTCTATAAAGATTCCTTATTATTGGGTTCTTTCCCCTATCCTCCCCCTCCCATATCTCATAACTCTATGAGCATTTGCACGTTACAAGCATCGCTAGTTGCTCTAAAGAAGTCTAGTACATCTGATCAACAACCAACTCCTCATCACCCTATTGTTGCCATCCTAGCTGAGCCCTCTGGATCCAACCCCCCAGGACCTCCTCCGTTTGTGGGTGCCTCCCCTATGTTCCCACTAGGAACTATTCCTAGGTCTCAACCATCTAGGAGTTGTTTTGTTGGGACATTACCCTGCAGGCCAAATACCTTTCTTATTTCCCCCTATAGGAGTATTTTTTGTCCCTGACATGGCTTCGCTCATTATCCCTAACGTGACTTTGGGGATCCTAGTATGGTAGATCAATCCCCCTGCAAGAATTCCTTCTGGTCAGCTAAGACCTTATCATGCCTTGACCCCAGTTCAACCGGTCCCCACAGCCCCTATTCCTGCTTCAGTTCCATCACAACGTCAACAGGAATTGATGGGCCTCTAAATTAGACATAAATTAAGGCCCGTGCCTCTAAATTAAAACATAAATTAAGTCTTATGACCATCCTTCAGCACATTAAACCTCTCTCTCTACATTAGATAATTTATTTTTAACTTTAATATATTCATTACGAGGGTTTATGAATAATTGGATATTTGTGGCTAATATTATTTGTTTTTGTGGAATATTATAAGAATATTGGGCATATTATGAAGATTTGGAGGAGGAGATAATTTAGGGATTTGTTCCCTACTACAGTAGGATCAATAATAAATAATAAATTAACAAGATATTATGGAATTATGGCACAGAGTGTGGAACTCCAATGATTGAGAAAATCTAGGAATGTGTTCTTCTAATCAAGGGACTAGATCAACTAATCAAGGGATTTTGGTGGGGTAAGATTCCTCCATTCATGGGGAATGATTCCTAATTATTTTTTATAAGTACCAAGTCTAATTTGCATCTAGATATAGATTTTCATTAGTGTTCTTGTAGAGAGAACTCATATTTTTGCAGCTCCATTGTATTTTCTTGCAGGGATGTAGTTTTATTGATGAAAATAATGAAGATTGGTGTCATGTTCAGCTTCTAAATCTTGTTCTCCTCCATAGGTCTCTGATTTTCCTTGGGCTTGTCCATCCCAGGAACCCTAGAGCCCTTTTCTATCATTTTCTTTCCTTCTTTCCACTGCTTATTCACATGCATCTCTAATTTTTATTCCTTTCTACTTCTGCATTTAGTATTAATGATTTCTTGTTCTAGGATTGAGTTAAATGGTTAATAAAAGTTCTTTTGCAGGATCACAAGAATTATTTCATACTTGGAAAATCTTTTGAAGTTCATAGTAATCATTGAGTTGCTTGGATTAGTCTTCTTATTGCCAAATCTAGATTGTTGGACCTCCTTTTTAGCAAAGAACAGTAAATTTCTGCTATTTGTTGGAGCATGATAACAAGCTTCAATAGAGTTGTTTCCAATTGCATTAGATCACAAAAATATTCTAGTTCATAACAAATATCACCCCATTTCATTTACACTTGATTTTGTTAGGCATTTTGTTATCTCTATTAGCTCACTAGTTCTCGAATTTCTAGATTTTCGACTAGTAATGTTTTTTATTTTTTTTGCATGGGTTAGCAATGGTATTTTTGAGTGATTCCACTTGGAATAGGGACCTAAGACATCCTAGTTAATAAAAAAAATTCCCATCCAATTTGAATTTGATTTACTTGGTCATTAAACCCTCACCATTTTCATCATTTCACAAGGAAACTTCTCCAAACTTTTTGAGCAAATCCATCCATCTCCCAACTTTGGTTTTGAGTTCTGAAGTGGTCTTAGGCACTCCCTTGCCTCATTCCATCCACCAACCACCTTCCCTAAGATTTAAATCACCTTCAACATCCATCATTTTTCTCTCGGCTATATCTTGTAGGTTTTTAGGGGATCTTGTAGGCTTTTAGTGCATCTTGTAGGTTTTCCTGTAGTGGCCTGTTTTGAGGCTGAATTGAGGGAAAACCTCCAAGAAGCCACACAAGGTCACCTAAGGGTCTCCCAAGCCTTCCAACCATTCACCATCATCTCCATGGAACCTGTCACATCACCAAAATAGATTAGCTTTCACATGAAAAAAACAAAAAGAAAAACATATTTATTATATTCAATTACATGCATAGTAGTAGAAGGTTTGATCATTTGAATCTACATGCTTAGGACATTAAGATTGCATACATGTTAACTTATCATTGTTTTGAATCAAAGCCTCTTAGTAGTTAGTTCAAAAATGGTGTGTTTTAGCATTTTATTTCAGTCTCTTTCCTTGTACTTTCTTTCTTGCAAATTATAGGTTAAGGTTTCATTTCGAACATTTCATTTTCTGCAATTAGTTTAGGATTTGACTTCAGTACATGCACTCCATTACATCATGAAAACAAAGTAAGGAAACATTATATGATTCACATATAGTGTCGATACCTCTTAATTTTGTATGAACACCGGGTTGATAATTAATCTCGGTAGCCTTGGGAGTTGCAAATTTTTTGCTGTAATACCGAGGCTCATCACTTTTTGGTGTCGTTGACGGGGAGGTGTCAAAGTATGCATTGTTTTCTTCCCTTGTTACTTCATTTTTTTAATTTTTTTTGCAAAAACAAAATATTTTCGTTAGACATATTTAATTCAAAAGTAGAAAGCTGCATTGCATTATATTTTTCATTCAATCATAAAAACAAAAAAATATCCAACACCAACCCACCCCCACATTTGATCACGTGGTGTAATAAGAGTCGCATCACCATTCACTTTTGTAGGTAGAAGAAGAAGATGGAAAAGAATGTAGAAGAAATGGATGGAGATGATGACAATGGTGAAGATCCTGTCAGATTTCCCATTCAAGATTTTGATGGTAGTGTGCACATGAAGAATATCCCTCCATATTTCCTTCCAAAATTTCATGGTCTAAGGTTAGAGGATTTAGAAAACTTTCACTTTGAATTTGAAATTGTTTGTAGATCTTATGGTTACTTATTAAAACTCAAAAACTAAGATTGTTTCTGGCAACATGGAAGGATAAAGCTCTTAAATGGTTCATGAGTTTAGGAACTAATTCAATAAGATCATGGAATGATATGAAAAATATATTTGTAGAAAGATATAAAGATCATGATGTTAAGGACGAAATATTTAGAATGAATCAAAGAGAAGACAAGAGTCTAGAGGATCTAATAGAGAGGTTCATGTATAATGTCAAGAGTGCAAAACTACATCATTGAGGCTATGACACATTAAAAACCCTCTTACTTAGAGCAATTAGGGATGAATGGATTGATCTCCTTAATCTCATGAGTAGAGGTGATGTATGTCAACTATCATTTGAGGAGATTTGTGAAACATGCAAACACATATCAAGAGAAAAAGCAAGGGTAGATAAATCAGCATCAAGATCAGTAAGTCAAGCTAAACTTGGAAATTTGTTTGAGATTTTAAAACATAAATTCTTAGAAATCTAACAAAACAAGTACAAATGTTAAGAATGGAAGATGAAGGAAAAGAAAATGCTGATATTTGTGTTGCAGAACCACATGATGTTAAACATTATCCATCATTACCAAGGTTGAAGGAAGTTTACCAATAGGACAATGGATCAAGCCATTGTCAATGCAACTATGTTATGTAGCTCCAAGAGGACCATGATAACCTATTCAGCCTGATATGATGCAAGAGCCTAATTCACAATTTCAATCTTATGTACATCCACCTCAAATTAATTGGAACACACCCTTTCCTTGGAAACATTGGCCATCTCAACCCCAAAACCAATCTTGGCAACAAGGTTGGCAAGGAGATTATGGGAGCCATCCACAATATCCTCAATATTTTCGTCAATGTCCTCCATACCCAACTACATGTTATCCCTACCATTCACCTCCTCCATAACCACCACCCCAACCATATCCATCTCAAATATCCACTCCCACTCAACTACTTGTACCACCATTTCCAAATCCACACATTGAAGTAACTTAGACCACTTACAATGATGAAGTACAACACTTCCAATCATCTCCTCTTCAGATCAATGATATTCACCATGGCTTAGGAATATTTTTCTAAAAAGGAGAATATCTTGATATCATTGAAGGATCGCATCGAGAAGAAGAAAATTCAAATGAGAAGACCACATAAACATGGGCTGCACTTGATGAAGAGAAGACATCAAAATTAGAGATTGAGAGAGCTCCCTCATGTATTCAAGAGAATAATCAACAAAAAGAGGAATATTTGAAGGTCATGTAAAAGAAGACATGAAGAATGATCCAGATAAGTAAGAAAATCAAGGACATCAAAGCTATAATGAGGTTTGGTTCCAGAAAATCAACAAGATGGATCATCACTCTCTTCTTCAATTATGCTTGATCCTTTCAAAGTCAAATCATTTGATCTCTCAAATCGAAGTACATGTCAAAGCATACATTTCAAGCCTCCATATAATTTTGTGTGTCAACTTGATATGCAAATGGCTCCATTAGAAGTATTCTTATACTTGAAACTGATTTTGTTTTTCATATAGGGTAGGGTAGAAGAAAAAAAATGATAAAAAAAGAAAAATAAAATTATCAAGTGAAAACCTCCTTCGACGCACCTGAGATTGGCTCATTGATTGAAAATATCCATGAGGCAGTCAATGGGTTGGGAAAAAGAAAAAAAAAAGATCCTAGGTGAAAACCTCCTTTGAGGTGCCTAGGCAGACCTACTAGTTGAAAACCTCATTGAGGTGGCTAGTAGGCCTAGAACAAAAAAGAAAAAAAATAAAAGAAATCCTTGCTCCATGCATCTCTTTGATGAATGCATCCACTTTCCAACTTTTGCAAGCAACAAGAACAAGTTGGTACCAAAAGGATTGGTCAAGCCTAGTCAAAAGAAGTCAATTTTTGACTTTCTCCTCGTTTGCTCAAATCCTCCAACAAGGCCAAGGCCATGCTAATCCATCACCCTCATATATTTTCACCATCCACCCATCATTCTCAAGGTTCTACCATTCAGTTTGCTTACTGTCTAAAAAACTACAAGATGTTATGTTTTACTACAAAATACAAAAATACATAGAACAAAAACTTGGTTTTTCCATAACATGAAAACCATGCATCCATTCGCCAAGTTGTTTCACGAGGAGATGCATATGGATGATGGTAACATGATCAAGAAATTTCAACAAATTTTTTATGCTCTTGACCTGCTAGAAGATGCCATAATACCAAATATATTAAGAAATACAACCTAGAACACAAAACAAAATGAGAAATAATAGCATGGATTTTATTATTCATTGATGAAAGAAATGTTCACTTGCCTCTTCAAGGGGGAAGCCTCCAATAGAGCAGGGCTCGATTACAAAATAAGACATGACGCTCTTCAATGGTGAGTCTTTATCCTTTATATAGGATTCATACATGCAATACCATGGGTCAGTCCCATGGTTCTCTTAATACCATCTATCTAATAACATGGCCCATTTGCAACTAACTTTGGTCCCTTTCTTTAAATGTGGGTCAACAACTTACAATTATTAATATTGGCTTTATTGACTCTTTAACTAACTATAATTATGACTTGACCCTATGTTGTGGTAAAAACACAACACCCCCATTTTTGAAGTGAACACATCAATAATGGGGACCCTTTCTATAAAATTTTGGCTAAACACCTCTTAGGAATTTTATTTGGTCAATTATCATACAATTTTGTTAAATTTTCATTTTCTTTGGATTCTTGTTTTGATTGCTTTGTTAAAATTTATTTTTTATAAGCTTCCCATCGACGCTTATTTCGCCTCATTTGGTCAACTGGTTTGAAAATGACACTCATTTGAAAGTCTGATCATTGATGTAGCCTGGGTTAAAAATGCATAAAATGTACAATATTGCATTTTGTAAATAAATTAGTTCAATACTGCATTTATTTAAAATATTAACCCCTAGTTAGTTCTTACTAACATTTTTTCATTTTTTTTTTTTATATACAGCCAAATCATGAAGCAACCGGATTTTAGAAATTTACTCCAATAAATTACTGATCTTGAAAAATCATAATTTTGAAGTGGCTGTAATTTATTTTTTTCCATTTAGTTTCAAAATAGTTGTAGTTTAATTTTTATTTTTATTAAAAGTGACTGTAGTTTATAAAATAAACCAAAATAAAAAAACCAAAATAAAAATTAATCTTTAATATTAAATCTTAAATTAATTGAATTAATTATTATCTAAAAATACTTAATTTAATTAAATTTAAAAATTTATATTATAAAAAAATATATAGAAAATTTATTTCACAATCGGAGGATCGCATCGGGAATTTTTAATAAACACATCTCTTAAATCCCCCGATACCCCTCCCAACGCTGATTGCAAAAAGGCATGTCACATGGCAAGTTCATTGATTTAATATTAAAATATTTTTTTCCATTATCCGATCGGATCAGAGCTCTCCAATATGACAAAGGTTAAATCCTGACACCTCCCCGATGCCGATTGCCAATAAAACAAAAAGTCAAAAGGAATGAAAAACATTGCATTAGGTTATATGTTTTATTATAAAAGTTTCACTTATATGTTTTATTATGAGGTTTCACTGATACGTGAGTGAATTAAAGTATGTAGGTTAATTTTAATATTAAATTTAATTATATATTAATTTAAAAAAATAATAAAATTTTAAATTAATTAAAATTAATGAAAATTAATGAAGTATTAAATATTAATTATTCAATTTAATTAAAATTTAATTTTTATTTAGTATTTATTAGTTTATAAATAGATTATATTATTAGTTGTATTAAGATTATTAATGATTGTTTATTAATTAATTAGTTTAGTTTCATAATTAACCAATTAAATTAGAATTATTTATTAGATAATTGGAATTTTAATTTAGGATTTAATTTTAAATAAAATTTTGAGTTTTAGTCCAACAATAGAATTTCCAAATTTATGCCAGATTTGATCCATCAATTTTGGAGGCCCATAAATTGAGTTATATTTGGTCAAATGAGGCCTATGATGACTCATTGGAAAGATAAAATCAAGGAGAACATTTTTGAGGAGGTTTCACTAACAAATTTGATCATTAATTGGGACAAAAATCATGCATAAGATAAAGCTCCGAATTTCTAAAACAAAATCAATTTTTCTGAGTTATTTTCTGCATTTTCATTTGTCCAAGCCTCTTTTAATTGCAAATCCATTCATCAATAATACCCTTTGCCAATAAAACCATCTCAAGCATCAATAGAAAGATTACATTTTATTTTCAATTAGATTTGTTTTAAATTCCAGCAATGACATTTTGATTTTAATGTTGCATTTTAATTTATTTTAATTTTTTTTGCAGGAAAACAGTAGAAGAAATATGGAGAAAAAGATCTTAGTCAATAAGGATGCTCCAACAATTGAAGATTAGAATTTTTTAACAAATAAAATTGGATTTGGAAGATTTCTCTTCAACAAACTCTCCACTCCAAAATTCCTTTGCAAATAGTATAAATAATAGATTACAGAATGTAATTAGGGGCTACTCTCCTCTGCAATTCTAGACTTCTAAAAGCACTACTGTAATAGGAATTTAGAGTTGTAGGAGGGAGGAGAGAAAATCTCAGATCTGAGGATTATTGAGGATTTTTCCTTTATATCTTGAATTATGTATGAGGGGCAGATTTTGCACTACTGTGGCTCTAGTTTTGAAAGCAGAAGTTCAAGCAATGTAAAGGATTGTTGGAGACTGAGGTCAGAGAAATGGATGCAATAAATTGGTATTTCTAATACTATTGTTTCAAATATCAGTTTTATTTTTATGGTAACAGGAATGTCTCATTTTATTCATTTTTGTGCACTATTGTCAACATGGGTAATTTGTCTCAATGTTGTTATTATGTATCTCTATTCTTATGGATTAAATTCTGATTTCTGAGTAACTACTTGCTCAGAAATATATCTTATAAAACTGATTTATTAAATAGTAATGTGTTATGAACTATTTCTGCATATTATTGTTTAATTATTGGATTTATTGATTTGATAATCAATATCATTTTTGTGAATTACTTCCGGGAATGTTGTTGGTTTATTATTTCAGTTAATAGGTCTCAATAGGATATGTTTTGGTATCCATAATGTCAGTTAATTGAACTACTTCATTAATTTGATATTCATTATGAACAAGACATATTTAAATCCCAATATTTTAATTATCTTGCTCTTAGTTGGGTTAGATCTATATCTGCCTAATTAAGATAGGATTTAGATTAGCTTCTTTTGCTTGCATTATAGAATAAGCTTGCATTTAGAGTAATTTCTACGTTCTTTTAAGTCCTCTCCTCAAAGAGGCAAAAATTTAGTTGTGGCTTGGCTGAACCCAAATTAGCTTAAGGATCATTCTCTTGTTTGATCAGCAAGAAGAAGTGATCTGATATCCCTGTCTATTGGTAGTTAAAGATACATCATAAACCAATAGTGATAGGGAGAAGGTAATTGGACCTAGTTAAACCAGTCGGGGCCACCACACCAAACGAAAAAGGAGTTTCTTTAAGGTCCAGACCGGGTGGTTATCCCCCATTGTTGTTGCAACGATTTTCGGGGCATCAACACCCTATTACATAAATAAGGGGGTTAGGGTTGGACCCTAACATGCCCTCCCCCATAAAAACAGCCTTGTCCTCAAGGCTGAAGCTACAGAAACTGCTGAAGAATAGTGGTCAGTTCTAAGGTCGCATCTTCTGGAGAGGTGTCTTTCCACTTAACGAGGACTTCCTCGATCATGCGGCCATGCAGATGTCATTCTCACAGGTCAAGGATTTGTTTAGGTTGGAGCCAAATTGAACCTTATTCATCCAATTCAAGTAGGCTGGTTTGAATTCTGTAATTGTTCCCCACCACTTTCTTGAGGCATGATACATGGAAGATGTGATGGATGTTTGTAGTGGGTAGAAAGGCTAGCTTGTAGGCTACTTCTCCAATGTGCTAAACTATTTGATAAGGTATGTAGAATTTTGGAGTTAATTTCTAACGACCCTTGCCTTTGAGTGATGTTTAATTGTATGGTTGTAGCCTCAAGAATACTTGATCCCCTTCTTGAAAATTGCACTCCGAACGATGTTGGTCTACCTATTGCTTCATGCAATTTTGAGCTTGATGGAGATTATCTTTGAGACATGCTAGCATGGTTGCATGGTTCTATAGGAGTTGATCCACTGCTTGCACCTTAGCGCATCCAAGAATATAATAAGTAGGTGAAGGGGGCAGTTGACCATTAATTGCTTCATATGGATTCATATTGGTGGCGGTATGATAGTTAGTATTATAGCACCATTCAGCTAAAGGTAACCACTTTACTCATTGATGTTGCTTTTCTGAAGTGAAGCACCTGAGGTAGGTCTCCAGACATTTGTTGACTGGTTCAGTTTGTTCATCAGTTTGGGGATGATAGGAAGTACTTAGTTGGAGTTGGGTACCTTATAGCTTGAAAATTTCCTGCCAAAAGTTACTAGTGAAGATCAGGTCACGATCAAACACAATGGAAGTGGGCATGCCATGCAATTTGAAGATCTGGTTCATGAAAGATTGAGCCACCAAAGTGGGGGTAAAAGGGTGGGGTAGGGTGCAAAAAGGAGCATAATTAGAAAGTTTGTCCACAACCACCATGATGACTGACTTGTTGCTTGACTTTGGAAGACTAGTAAAGAAATCCATAGAAACATCTATCTAGATTGAGGTAGGGATGGGAAATGGTTGTAAAGTTCCTAGGGACTTCATTGTTTCTCCTTTGTGGCGCTGACACACATCAAATTCAACTACAAAAGTAAGAATGTCAATTTTCATGCCTGTCCAAAAGAAGGAACAAGCATAAGCTTTCTAAAAGCCTGCATGACTTGCAGTGGGAGATGAGTGCAACTCTTCCAAAATGTATGTTTTGAGGGTGGATGTCGGTGATATCACTACTCTATCCTTGTAGCAAAGAATCACATCCTTCCACGAGTAGCCCCCTATGGAATTAGGATTTGCTTGCAAGTTATTAATGAGTTGGGAGAGCGAAGGATGTGAAAACCATTCATTGTTGGCTTCTTCAATCCAATATGGAATGGGAAGAGAGATTGCTAGCAGGGTGTTGTCCTCCTAAAATTGGTGTGATAAAGCATGCACTACAAAATTTCCATGCCCTTTCTTGTAAATTATATCATAATCATATCCCAACATTTTGGCTAGCCATTTATTTTGTTGTGACGAGGATAGGCATTGCTCCAAAATATATTTAAGGCTTTGATGGTCTATGTTTATTTGGAAATGTCGCCCCAATAAGTATGGTCGCTAGGTATCCACTCCATGTAAGATGGCAATCATCTACCTCTCATACTAGTAGATTGTCCCAGATGTTTCCCACTCAGTTGTTGGCTGGTGAAGGCCAAGGGTTGACCTTCCTTCATTAAGACAACCCTAATACCCTTACCTGAAGCATCACAATCAATCACAAAAGATTTTGTGAAGTCAGGTAGTGCCAATACAGGAGTGGAACACATGGCCTGTTTGAGAGCTATAAACACCTGTTGTGCTTCATCAGTCTAGAGGAATGAATTTTTCTTGAGAAGGTGAGTGAGGGGTCTAGCAATGCGACCATAATTGTGGAAAAATTTGTAATAGTAGTCAGTGAGACCCAAGAATTCTCTCAAAATCTTCAAGGTCTTTGGTTGGGGACAATCCTACATTGCTTGGATTTTTTTGGGATCCACCCTGGCACCTTCACGCCCCACAATATGGCCTAAATACTTGACTTCTTCCATGCCAAAAGAGAACTTGGACAACTTGACGAATAATTTATGCTTCCGGAGTAGTTGCAAGAGCAGGCCTACATGTTGAAGATGGTTTTCCCAGGTGAGGTTGTAGATGAGAATGTCATCGAGCAAAATGAGGACAAATTTTTTGAGATATGGTTTGAGTAGGTGATTGATGAGGCTATGAAAAATGGATGGGGCATTACAGAGACCAAATGGCATGAAGAAGAATTCATAATGGCCTTCATGAGTTTGGAAAGCAGTCTTAGGAATTTCTACTTCTTTCATGTGTATTTGGTGATATCCTAAGCGAAGATCTAGCTTAGTAAAGAATTTAGCACCATTTATTTCATCCAGCAAATCATCAACAACCAGGATGGGAAATTTATCTTTGACCGTAAGCTTGTTGAGGGCCCTAAATTTTGGACACATGCACCATTCCCCATCTTTCTTGAGCACCATGACCATAGGTGATGAATAGGACTGATGCTAGGAAAAATGACACCGGCCTCCAGGAGTTCCTTTATGATTTTTTGAATTTCATTCTTTTGGGAGAAAGGGTATCTATATGGGCGCACATTCGGTGGTTCTAACCCTAGGACCAAAGTGATGCTATGATCATGTTCCCCTCTAGAGGGTGGAAGCTCATTAGGATTGTCGAAGACCTGTGGGTGGTTGTTTAAGACTTTTTGCATCTCAGGATGAATATGAAGAGTAGTGGGCTTAAAGGCCTAGATGGCATTAAATTCGGCGATAACTCCATGATGGCCCTTTTTTAACAACTTTTCCATTTGATGTGAGCTGATTATAGAAGGAGTACCTATTTGGATTCCGCAGAGGGTATGCATGTGGTCCTTCTACGTAAAGCTCATATATAACCCCTGGAAATCCATTGTGATTGGGCCTAGTGTGTGGAGCCATTACGAACCCAAGACAATGTCACAACCACCCATGTTGATGGCAAACATGTGGATCTTTAGGTGGTAATCTCCCATATGAAGTTTGATATTTTCATAGCAGTTTTCACATTTCATTTTCCCCCCATCAGCACTCTAGACGAAATTATAGACTTCTCTCGCAAAACAATGCACAACTTCTGCAACTCTCTGATAGATTAGGTTATGTGTGCTGCTACTATCAATTGATACTACTATAGGGCGATGTTTAATAAAACCTTTGATTTTGAGAGTTTGGGGAGAAGAAATGCCTGCCAAAGCATGGAGCGAGATAATTGGTTCTTCTGGTGTAGCTGGGAGCTCATTGTCCTGTTGGTTGTCCTCATCTTCCTCCTCTCATCCCTCAAAGGGTGGGGCTTCCTTAGATGAATTGTGATCAGTAGAATCAATTTGAAAGAATTTGGGTTCCTTGCATTTATGCTCCAGGGAGTATTTGTCATCATAGCAGTAACACAATCCTTGCTTTCTTCTTTCAACCATTTCTGTGAGGGACACCCTTTGAACCTTCAGTATTTGGGTAGTGCCCTGAGCCTGGGTTGGGCGTCCCTTGGCTATGAAATTTGGATGAGATGACTGGGTCGTTAAAACATATTCCACTTTGAGAGCCTTTGTGCAAGCTTCCATCCATGTGTCTGGGTGGTGCATCTAGATGTGGGATTGGATGGTGTCTTTGAGACCACTTATAAAACATTCCAAGTAGAATTCATCTCCCATACCTGTTGTGTAGAAGGCTAATGTCTCAAAGGATGTAATATAGTCGTTTAATGTGCCTGTCTTTTTTAACTTAGTATGATGACCCAAAAAATTAGATTCACGGTCAAAGTGGTCACAAATAGATTTTCTGAACACCTTGCAAGTAATTGTCCTTAGATAGCATTTCTGATGCCATTGCCACCATTTCCATATTTCTTGGTCCAAGTAAAGGCCTCCCACACATAGCTTAGTCTCATCATCTCTAATGTGATTCAGAATGAAATATTGGTCCATTTGTGATAGACATATTGCTGGATTAGAGCCATCAAATTTGTACATGTCCATCTTGGGTGGTCGAGGGTGAGAATGTTGGTGATTTCCATGGAAGTGAGGATGATGGCTAGATTCTCCTTCATGGTCTTCATTAAAAGCATATGCCTCCGATTGTAATGCCGACTTGCCCTTTGTGACTGTGTCTTGTAATCACTGGATCCACACCACTAAAGCCTCCAACCATTGTTCAATGGTCTCCTTCTTCTCATTGGCCATAGCTTGAGCTCTGGTTTCTGACATACATAGATCCAGGGCACTTGTCATCTCTGTGAAAAAATTTGGGACCAACCAAAAATTGAGATTGACAAGTGAATGGTACCACCTCGCTCAGCCCGTCGTCATGATTCTTATGGGATAAGTCTCATATAAGCGTCCTGGGAGGGCCTCATACTTTTTTTTACTTCTAAAGGTGTTTTACACCTGACTTATAAATACTATAGTAGCCAATTTCCAGAAAAGTTAATCTTTACCAATGTCCTACAAGAATTGCCCCATAGTATACGAGCCAAAATCCTGCCTACACAAATGGTCAGATCTTTTTGCGAAACCCTCAACTATTGAATGTGAGTACTATGGCAGCAACAAAACTCCAGTTTCTAGATTCGAATGGTAATGTGGTGGTAGACCCTAAACTGGTGGATCTGATTGTTGCAGTGACGACAGAACCCAACATGCTAGATTTGATCATGCAAAGAAGATGATGGGAAATCTTCATAGAGACGAGGGAACTATGGTCTCAAGGAGTGTCAAGTGCTACATATCGCAATATACATAAGGGTCCAACAGTAGTACTCGGACTAATATTTCAAGGCAGTAACTAAGGAGGATCAACCTTACCCTTAGTCGTACTAGTGAGAGCCAGTGTTGTAGCAAGAATGTTGCAACTCCTGGGCTACCAACTTTACTTTTATTAACCCGGTAGTTCCTAACAAACTTGGAAGCATGAGTGCTATATGCACAAGTACTAGTTCTCACTGTAGGTTGTCACTTGGTCAGTCGGCGCAAGATCACTAGGAGCTCAAGACAACTTATATAGATTTCAAAATAAGCTCTATGTGTGATGAGAGGAAAGAAAGATTACTCTACATATGTTATTCTAATTGTAGAAAGGAAAAAGATTGGAAAAAGAAAGGAAAAACACTATGAAAACCATGAAAGAAATGCCATTACCTACACAATGAAGTAACCAACATCTAACCATGTTATTCTGGAAGTAAATAATAAAAAAATATATTTTTGGATTTTTATGTGAATTTGGCATGCATCTAATTTATTGTGTGTGAGTGTGGCAGTGAGCAGGTGGCATTAGAGGGCGATTTTGGATGTTGGGAGGATGTAATATGGTGTGTATGGGTTGTAGGAGGTCTTAGGTGGCCTTCTAGAGGATTTTCGCACACTCGGCCTTCAAAATAAATCCTACAGGAAAAACTACAGGATGACACAA
Source organism: Pinus taeda (assembly GCA_000404065.3). NCBI lineage: Eukaryota > Viridiplantae > Streptophyta > Pinopsida > Pinales > Pinaceae > Pinus > Pinus taeda. The sequence goes on along the minus strand of APFE030698951.1, from coordinate 88,048 downwards.
GAAAACTACAGGAGGAAAACAGGGAAACTACAAGAGGCCTACAGGAGGAGGCCGAGAGAAATTTATGCTATTTGGAGGGTGTGAGAGTGGGTGGAAAAGGTGGATGAAGGTTGGAATGATGAGTTAGGGTGCCTAAGGCCTACCATGAATCACCAGGAGAGAGAAAGAATATTTGTTTGCTCAAAGAGAGAGGAAGAAGTTCTATGAAAAATGAAGGAAACTAGGGCAGAATTGAGGTGAGGTTTGGGAGACTTATAGGGCCTGAATCAGATGGAGGGTGTGATTGCTGGTAAGCTAGCCTACTACTAGAATAGATCTGTTCCATAGAAATAGACAATCAACCAATGAAATGAGCACATCCTAGGAAAAATAGAGTTTTGCATTAAAATGGCCTAAACTATGATGTATAGAAGGAAATGTAGGGAAATGTTGTAAGAAAGGAAAGCATGCAAAAGGAATATTGCAAATCATGAAGTGAACATGATAAAGAAGATCTAAAGCAAAGCAAAACTAGACTATCAACCTACTAGAGAGCTGCAAACACTAGAAGTCCTAGGAATTAGGAAAATCTGTGTTTTTGGGGTAGCAAGAGAGTCTTTGCCTGAAATCATTGTCCCAGAGGGAGGAAGAGAGGCCAAGGCACTATTGCTAGCCTTTTGAATATTCTCTAATCACTTCTTAACATACTACAAAAAGCTCAAATGGAAGCAAGCTACTAAATCATCAAAAGCAACCTATTCTTAACCATAAGAGAAATACATCTAACAACAAATTAATCTACAAATTGAAGTAAAGCATAAAAATGCAAGTAAAGAGAAGCTTTGCTACTTGGATTGGGCTCTAACCAAGAGCTTTAGCCCTCTGAGATAACTCAGTGCTAGCTCAAAAAGGATTCCATCTTCATTATCAAAAAATAGCAAGATTACATAAAACTGTCATAAAATAGTAAGCTCGAAATTTGAGCAGAGTTTAGACAAGCAAAAAAAGTCGAACCTAGTGAGGCCCTAGGCCTCTCTACTTATACATCTAAAGCTACCAATAGCTTCCTTAAAATCAAGGAGGCTTGCCTCCCAAAACTCGAGATAACTATCAATCATCTTCCACTTCCTCGGTTGCCTTCTAGTGCACGATTCAGCTACTTGTACTCCGAGTTGAATGAAGGGGAATTCGAAGTGAGGAGCAATAAATGAGGGGTATTCCCTCCTATAATTCCTCTACTCTATCTACTTCGAGTTATTTCTGCAGTTTGACCACTATATCCTTGCCTTTGACCTCGAAATCCATCAATAATCTACATTAAATACATGTTAGACTACATGGCATAATAACTAACTCAACTCACCCTATAAGCATAAATATAATTAGAAAATCATACAATAAGCTAAGAGAATGGTTGATTTGACTAGGTTAGGAGGTAAAATGAGCCCATATAATTACCCATTTATGAGGCTCAACATCAACCCCCTACTGAAGGTGTTGCTCATCCTCTGAGCAACCTATTCAATCTCTTGGTCTTTCATGGCCCTAGTGGCCTACCTAGCATTCCAAGCTTCTAATATGGGCTACTCATATTCTCCATAAAATCATGCATTTTTGTCTATTTCCTTCCATTGTTCCTTCTCTTCTTCTTCTCTTCTTCCTTCCAGCATGCCTAATATGAGTGGAGGACTCAGTTTGAGGCCAATCCAGTTGACCTTCAGCCTTTGCATGGAGCGCTTATACATTGGAACACTTTTCAATCCCTCCTTTAGCCTCATGGGGGAATGGTATTCTCTGATTTGCAAGTTGTGTGGTAGGGTGTTCCATCTTCTCATGCATGCATGCACAAAGTCATCCCCAATTAGCCTAAGCATATCTTCAAAGTGTCCAATGGCTTGTTCCTGATTGGCTAGATATTTATGGGCAATCTGAGGGTCATTGGCAAGAGAGTTGTGTGTGCTGATGAGTGCCATAGGATCTGATGGCCCAGCTCTTATCATCAATGATTCATTCTGCTCTTTTATTAACAATATTTTCATTTCTGTTGCCCTCAATTCTTCATGGTTCATACATGACGCAATGGCCATTAATTGCAGATACCCTATCTTGGCATTGGCATCCCACACATTTAGGTCTATGAGGGCCATGTTGTGTAGATAGAACTCTGCCATCTTTGCTTTGTCTTTGGAGGTACTTTGGTCACACAAATCCATGAACTGCCTGTGGTATTGGAAAGACATTATGCCTCTTTCTGCCAAAGTTTTTATTTGGAATTGAAGCCATTGATCCTTTAGATAGAAGCCATAAGATTTGGCTGGTGTTACGCATTGTAATTCTTCTATGGATAAGCTGGCCATGAATGCCAAATGAGTCTCTTTCTCCTACACCAACCTCCTTAGTAATTCATTCTCATTCTCAAGGTGGCTTCTTGTAATGGCTTCTCTATCTATGAGAACACTCAACTCCTTGCCCATTTTCCCGATTTTGTCTTCCATGTGGCCAATTTCCTCAACTCCTTTGGACTTGGCTATTTGCATCCACCTATGCATTCTCACTCTTTCTTTTTCCAATTCGCAAAATGTTGGAATTGCAAATTTCTATGGGATTATCTTGCCTCCCTCAAGTAGTCTGTAATAGGAGTCAAGATTAGGATGGGGGTCAGGTTCTTGTAGCTCTTGTGCATTCTCTTTCACCTCTGACTATCCTCCTATCTTTTCCTCAAGTTTTTATGTCTCTTGTACTTTGGAAAATGTCTCTTGTAGGACTGTTTTAGCCTCCTGAAGGCCTGGTTTGGGGTCCTGTAGTCTTACTGGGAGTCTTTGATGAGGGCTAAGGTTTTCCCATTCTAATTTTGGTACTCTTCCTTGCCTTGAAATACATGGATATTTTTCTTTTCCTCTTCTACTTCTGCTTGACTAGTGTATTGAGGGTAGTAAGGGAAACTATTGCTTCTCCTTCCAAAGTTTCTGGGGACTCTTATCTTTGCTCTGCGCTCTCTGCCTCCTTTTCTCCCTCTTCTATCTCTTTTTCCCCCTCCTTTTTCTCTTTTTCTACCTCCTGTTCTGTCTCTTGAACTCTCCCCTCCTCTATTTCTTTCCTTTCCTCCTTCCTCTCTTACTCTACTATGTCACCACTAGCTTCATCTTCTCCTCCTTGTTGTTCTCCCTCCTCATTGATAGCAGGACTGCCATCATAGGTTAGTGCCTTGATGTCATCCTTAGCTGTCATATTTTTTAAAACTTCCCATGCTACAGGGATTATAAAAGTATGGAGGGCTTCTTCTACTAGGATCTTGATTAGGCCATGGTGAGCTAGCTGTTGTGAATTTCCTTCTTGTACATTGGTACTGGAGTCAATGAGGGACTAAAGGAGAAATTAAGGGTTACTGAGCTTTTGATGTGCTGGGGTATCCATGCCATATCTCAATTCTTGGAGGATTCTGAAATGATATCCATAAACAATGTTGTGCCTTCCCTCACAAGAAATGTATTTGATCACTTGGTAGCTAACCTCATCCCAGGGATATGGTACACTAGCCCTCCTAATTCCATTTTTGTCTTCAACAGGGTTTTCATTATCTTGGAAAAAATTCCTCTTGGCAGCCTGGCCAATTATTTTCTCATCTTTACTCCAAGGCAGCCCAAGAGGAAGGGTCGTGACCCTACTAATGAATTCAGGGGTTATTTCAATGGAGAGGACTCTAATGGTTACAGTAGCATGATTTCTTGTGTGAGGGACCAGAGAGAGAGAAAATTCATGGTAAATTTCATCATCAAACCCTCTAAACTTCTCAAAGAAATTCATCAAGTTTTCCCTTGTAAATATTTCCACCACTTAAGGATGTGCATGGAGACTAGTGGATTTAGTGGGATATTTTCTCATAAACCCCCCTATCATACTGCCTGTACTTCTTTTGAAAAACCAGGTATGGAGGTGGAGACATTTTGATTGAAATAGAAAAACAGAGGGGAGTGTGTTTTTAGAAAAAAAAAAAGCAGAATTTTTTTTAATGTATTTCTATCCTCTTAAAGACTCATTTTATCTTCAATTTGAGACCAACTATTTTAAATTTTGATATTCAATAGATAGAATTCATGAACCCTACCTCTTTAGATTTAAGTTCATGCCAAAAATCATGTTTCCTCCCTTCAAAATGACTCACTTCCCCTCTTGTAAAAGCCAGTTGTCCCTCTTGTAGATTTCCTGTAGGTGCATCTGTAGAAAATGACGATAGAAAAAATATGGAGGAAATTGATGGAAGATGGTGGATAAAAGGCTATTGGGGCATAAGAATACTTCTGTGTGGCTGAGTTATGAGGAGAAACTGAAGAAAAGGTGGTGAGAATGCACGGGGAGGAGTGCTCATTACCTTTTATGGTTGTTTTTGGTTATGATTGTTGAGCTGGCAAGGTGTACGTTGCCCAGATTAGGACCGTTGGTCCCCACCTGCTTGGCCATCATGACTCCCCTCGTAATCATCCCCTTGTTACTACATTGGAGTGAAGTCTTCCTGCCACTACCTGTCCTTCACATCTTTTGCTTGAGTTGACTGTGCACATGTGTTGGTGATATCTCGGTTAAGTGGAGTCAACTAAATGAAGGTGGCCAAGTTAATTGGCCACCTTTCCCTCCTTTGATTTCAACCATCTCACTGCCTTCATATGATTCCTAATTACACAAATGTAGATAGAGCAGTGACTTAGCTACGTACCTATAATCTAAGTGTATTTTCTATCGTCGACTATGAGGTGTTGTGGATTTCTCTACTGCATCCCTTCATTTTCCTTCATGTATGTTGTCTCTGCTTGCTGATGTGTTGTTGTGTGTTTTTGCAGGTTCTTATTTTTCTAGAGTTGAGCTACACATGCCTTTTCAACCTTCAGATGTGTTGTCCCTCAGTGTTGGTGCTGGACTTCTATGGGATCAACTACTACATGAATTCTTACAGAAGCTCCTACAACTACCTCTCACCTTGAAAATTCAGCTATTTCCCTATGCTTGGAGCTTGAGAATGATGCCAGAGGTGGATATGAATGATGGAGGGATAGTAGGTAAGCTTCAGGTAAAATTAATGGTGCCTTTTCCTCCTTTTATTTTTGATTTTTTTTTCAAAACTAAAAAACTGTTTTTCTATGTTTTTTCTTGGAAAGGAAAAAAAATAATAATGATGCTTTGAGTGTGATGAAGGCTTGGAAATGATGCCAAGGAGGTTTGAAGATGGTAAGATGGATTATAGGTTCCTCATGAAGCTTTTCTTGTCCCTCAAACTGCCTCATGTAGACACTTTTTGCTCTCTGTAATTCCTACAGGTGCCTCCTGTAGAGAACATAGTTTTGGAAGAACAGGTACAGTGGGGTGAAAGAGATGCCAAAAATGATGGAGGAAGGTGTGGAGAAGATGAGATGGATCCTGATATGAATGTCAGGGTCCCCTAGGCACCTTCTTCTACTCCCTGTAGTCCTCTTGCAAACCTGCGATGCAATTAAAATTCATTTTTTCTCTCTCTTCTATTTTTTTTTTTTTTGAAAAAAACTAGGGCACCTCAGAGAGGTTTTCACCTTAATTGCTTGCCCTGGGCACCTCCAAGGGAGGTTTTCACCTAGGGATCTTATTCTTTTCCCTTTTTTTTTACATCACTAGGTCGCCTCAGAAGAGGTTTTCAACCCAATGATGGGACTCAAGGACCTCATGGAGATTTTCACTAGAGTCCTTATTTTTCTCTGTTTTCTTCAGTGAGTGGTTGAAGTGGAAGCTAAGACATGCTCCATTATCATCACTGTTTTATTCAAGTCTTAAATAAACTCTCACTTGGAGAGGGGTTTCTTGTAGACTTTCAACTGATGTCCATTGAAAAGCATGGGGATGGCTTCATGATCAATGGTTTTGATCAGAACTGAAACATCGTCATTGCATTTCTCCCTAGTGTAGGGTCTTAGCCATCTTGTCCTCATCTTGCCTTTGAAATCCTTGTATATTGAATCATAAAGTAGTGACCATTCTCCCTCATGGAATTGCTTCTCCGTGATATTTCTGTCATGCCATATCTTTCTCTGACACTGAACTACCTCTATATGGAGAATTTCTTGAAATCTATATTTATCCAATCCATTGAGCTGAAGTAATTTCTCCTTTTGTGCATGGCTGAGGTCTAGGTCTAGCTGAGCTACCATCATTAGGGTATTGAATTAAACTCTATTGATAGCAAAGCCTTCTTCCCATAGACTAGTTCATAGGGTGTGAACCCAGTGGTGGTCTTCCATGTTGTGTTTTAGGCCCAAGTGGCCTCAACTAATCTGTCCACCCAATCTTTTCTGCTACTGCTCACTACCTTGGTTAGGATCCATTCCAATGCTCTATTAGTGACGTCCACTTTCCCATTGGCTTGAGGATGGTAAGGGGTGTAAGTCTTATGCTTAATCTTATGATGTGTGAGTAGGTCTTCCTGAATTCCCCTGATCAGGACCAACTTGAGAGACTCAAGGTCAAGTGTACACCTAGCCCTTTTTTAACTTAGCTAGAACCTCTTTTCATAGTCTTCCAGGGATTCATCACTTCCTATGGTCATTCGGAAGATTTCTTCTCTAGTATCTTTTGAGCTACAATAGTCTCGATACTGAGTCTAAGTTGTGATGCTATTTCCATGTAATCCCATGAACCAACACAATGTTGTGTCCTTAAGAGTAGAAGGGAACAGTTTCAACTTTTGCTCGTCTTCTGCATAGTCATAAGTTTGACATATGATAGCAAACTCGAACAAGAAGTTGTCAGGATCTTTTGTAGTTACACCATGTAAGTGAGGTAGGGCTGAAGGACTTATATTCTTCATTTTGGTGTCCCCATTAGTCTCCTGAATGGGGAAGGTGCTCTCTATTCTCTTCTTCTTCTTCCCCTACAAGTTCTTAAAATATGTTTGGATGTTCACCTAAGGGTTATTCTTAATTTCAGCCACAAAAGAAGACAGCAGGTTGGCTGTGTGAAGTAGTGGGGGTGTTGGGAAAATTTTTTCATAAGTTATCTCTACTCCTACTAGGCAGGAAAGGAAATATTTTTGGTTGGTATTTTGTTTCTTTTTCCCCACACCGAAAGTACCTGCAAAAACTAAAATTGTGATTGAACAAAACAAATTGCAACTAGCTGAAATGAACTTGCTGAATGGAAATTTTCGGAATTGAAAAGGAAAGCAAGGAAATGCAGAACTGAAAGAAAAGAAATGACTAGTCTACTTTTGCCAAAATAAACTATTAGCAGAATGTTGCAATAGGAAATAGAAGAAAGCAGTAATCACAGAATACTCTGACGCTTCCCCGACAAAGGCGCCAAAAATTGGTGAGAGCCAGTACTGTAGCAAGAATGCTGCAACTCCTGGGCTACCAGCTTTACTTTTATCAACCTGGTAGTTCGTAACAAACTTGGAAGCATCGGTGCTATATTCACAAGTACTAGTTGCCACTGTAGGTTTTCACTTGGTCAGCTGGCGCGAGATCACTAGGAGCTCAAGAAAAAATCTATAGATTTCAAAAGAAGCTCCATGTGTGATGAAAGGAAATAAATATTACTCTACAGATGCTATTCTAACTGCAAAAAGGAGAACGACTGGAATGTAAAGCAAAACCTAGTAAACCCTAATTAACAAGCTAATTCTACTTTTGCAAAAAACACTATGAACACCATGAAAGAAATGCCATTACCTACTCAAGGAAGTAAACAACATGTAACCATGCTATTTCTAGAAGTAAATAAGCAAAAACATATTTTTGGATTTTTATGTTTTTTTATGTGAATTTTACGTGCAACTAATTTATTGTGTGTGAGTGTGGCAGGGAACAGGTGGCGTTAGAGGGTGGTTTTGGAGCTTGGGAGGATGTAGGATGGTGTGGATGGGTCCTAGGAGGTATTAGGTGGCCTTGTAGAGGATTTTCCCACACTTAGTCTTCAAAAGAAATCCTACAGGAAAAACTACAAGAGGACACAGGAAAACTACAGGAGGAAAACAGGGAAACTAGAGGAGGCCTACAACAGGAGGTCAAGAGAAATATTTGCTGTTTTGAGGGTGTGAGAGTGGGTGGAAAGGGTGGATGAAGGTTGGAATGAGGTGTTAGGGAACCTAAGGTCTACCATGAATCACCAGGAGAGAGAAATATGATTGGGTTTGCTCAAGGAGAGAGGAAGAAGTTCCATGAAAAATGAAGGAAACTAGGGCAGAATTGAGGCGAGTATTGGGAAACCTATAGGGCATAGATAAGATGGAGGGTGTGGTTGCTGGTAAGCTGGCCTACTTTTGGAAGATATTTTCTACATAGAAACGAACATTCAACCAATAAAATCAAGCAACCAATGAAATGAGTGCATCCTAGGAAAAATATAGTTTTGCATTAAAATGACCTAAACTATGATGTATAGAAGGAAATGCTGGGAAATGTTGTAATAAAGGAAAGCATGCAAAAATACTATTGCAAATCAGGAATTCAACATGATAAAGAAAATCTAAAGAAAATCAAAACTGGACTATCAACCTACTAGAGAGCTACAAACACTATAAGTCCTAGGAATGAGGAAAATTTGTGTTTTTAGGGCAGCAAGAGAGTCTTTGCCTCAAATCATGGTCCTAGAGGGAGGATGAGAGGCCAAGGAACTATTGCTAGCCTTTTAAACCTTCTCTAATCACTGCTTAACCTACTACAAAAAGCACAAATGGAAGAAATCTACTAAATCATCAAAAACAACATATTCTTAACCATAAGAGAAATACATCTAACAACAAACTAATCTACAAATTGAAGTAAAGCATACAAATACAAGTAAAGAGAAGCTTCACTGCTTGGATTGGGCCCCAACCCAAGAGCTTTAGACCTCTGAGGCAATTAAGTTCTAGCTCAAAAAGGATCCCATCTTCATTATAAAAAAATAGTAAGATTACATAAAACTGTCATAAAATAGTAAGCTCGAAATTTGAGCAGAGCTTACACAAGCAAAAAAAGACAACCCTAGTGAGGCCTAGGCCTCTCTACTTATACATCTGAAGATACCACTAGCTTCCTTAAAATTAGGGAGGCTTGGCTTCCAAAACTTGAGATAACTATCAACCATCTTCCACGTGCTCGGCTGCCTTCTAGTGTATGATTCAGCTACTTGTACTCCAAGCTAAATGAAGGGGAATTTGAGGTGAGGAGAAATAAATGAAGGGAATTCCATCCTATAAGTCCTCTCCTCTATCTACTTCAGGTTATTGCTATAGTTTGACCACTAAATCGTTGACTTTGACCTCGAAATCCATCAATAATCTGCATTAAATACGTGTTAGACTACATGGCATAATAACTAACTCAACTGGCCCTATAAGCATAAATATAATAAAAAAATCATACAATAAGCTAAGAGAATGGTTGATTTGACTAGGTTAGGAGGTAAAATGAGCCCATATAATTACCCATTTATGAAGTTCATCACGTACTACTCGACTTCCCTATCGTATACGTGAGTAATCTCCTCGACTGTTGTTCTTGGTGTACTCTAGTAGCAAGATGGCTGACAGTTTATCTACGGTGAGGTTTCAGGTGACCCTAGGGGCTTTTGATATACTCAAAGGGTACGTGGAAGATAGGTTGTTTGTAGTTTTGTCTAATTCACTACTACTCGAAGGGGTACCCATAATGGTTACAAGGGAGTCCAACAAGCGTGACCACCTCTTGTATTTCCTGTGTGCATGCCTCCCCAAATCCGCATGTTTATGCACTCAACGACAGATCCCATGGTTTAAGGATGCAGGAACATGTCTCTAGCCAAAAAAAAAAAAACCTGCTAAAAATGGAGATACCGCTGGCCCTGGAAAGTGCTCTGGTACCACTTGTTATGCCTTGACCTGTGAGAAGATGCCAAAATACCAAATATACGAAGAATTACAACCCAGAACACAGAACAAAATGAGAAATAATAGCATGGATTTTATTATTCAAATATGAAAGTAATGTTCACTTGTCTCTTCAAGGGGGAAATATCTAATAGAGCATGGCTCGATTAAAAAATAAGACTAGAAGTTCTTCAATGGCAAGTATCTATCCTTTATATAGGATTCATACATGCAATACCATGGTTCAGTGCCATCGTTCTCTTAATACCATCTATTTAATAACATGGCCCATTTGCAACTAACTATGGTCCCTTTCTTTAAATGCAAGTCAGCCACTTACAATTATTAATATGGACTTTATTGACTCTTTAACTAACTATAACTATGACTCAACCCTATTACATAAATAAGGGGGTTAGGATTGGACCCTAACAAAATTCCAGTGCACAGTTTTCAAGAAATCAGCCTCCATCACCTACATCCATTTTTCCATTTTCTCAATAGCCGTGCATCCATTTAAAACTCTATTTCATGGGGAGATTCATATGGATGATGGTAACATTCCCAAGAAATTTCAGCGAATTCCAATGAATGGTTTCCAAGGAATTGGTCTCCATCACCTTCAGCCATTTTTAGTTTTTCTCGAGATCTTTGCATCCATTGACCAAATTTGTTTTATCGGGAGGTGCATAATGATGATGGTAACTTGGTCAGAAAGTTTCAGGTCAATCCATTCTAAAGGTTGGGAGATATGGACAAAATAGGTCGTTGTCCTCAAAACCTACAAGATTCCCTAAGATCCTACAGGATACAGAACATCACCTACAGGATTGGCAGTGAGAAGTTTTAAAAAGGAAAAAGAGAGGCTGGCTTCATGAAGTAGTGTTAAGGAAGTAGGTTCTACATTTCCCCACATTTTTCCAAGTGAAAGGAACATAAAAAACCCTTCTAGTTTTATTGAAAGTGATTGCAACATAAGGGAATTGTATACATAGAATTTTTGAATTTGGTATCAGACATATACAAAATTCCATCCATCATAGAAAAATGATAGGGGGAACCCATCAACACACTGAGGATTCATTAACACCCTCTTGTATTAGAGATATTCATCAGGCACAATTGGATGGATTTATTTGAAAAATTGAGGGGATATGATGATTAATTACCTAAAGATTTGCAGTCAGCTTCAGCATGGAGATCCAGAGGTCAAAGAAGCTCCTCGAGAGCTTAGCAGCAGCATTAGGGTTATCAACATCACCATCCAACACCTACACATCAACATCAACACAACAGCAGCATGCAGATCTCTCCAACAACCATCAGGTAGGTACATGTATGAAATATTATCAGCCTCTTCTATTGAGGATATTATAGTTAGATCTTTGTTGTCAATGCATGAGAGATGAGTTTTTATAAGCTAAGGATGGGTCAACAGTCTCAACCACCTTCAACTAGTTAATTGCAGCTCACTCCTTCACTCATCCAATGTTGAAAAGTAAAATTATGAAGGGTGATGATTTCAAGGAATGAAGACAACAGTCAAAAGAAGAAATTTTTGCAAAGGCCAAGTCACCACAACACTCCAAGCCCTCCATCCACTTCATATTCACTATCTATTCATCTTTCATCCATCCCATTTCATTCTTGAGAAAACACAAGAAGAACATTCTCTCCATTTTCACAAACCTACACTACTCCTTTCGAGTTGTAGTGTAATCATCCAGTCCTTCTTCATCATTTCACTCCTATATAGTTAGAAGACCCTGAAAGAAGAGGAATGACTACTACAGGAAGGCAGAATGTTGCTACAAGAAGAAAGAAATGAACAAATTATGCTAAATCCCAATATCACAAAGCTTAAGAGAGACCTAATCAAAACAAAAAGCTCCAAAGCCATTAGACAATCATCTAGGCCACAAGAGAGAAGAAGAAGGCAACAAAAGGAAATGAGGCATTCACCAAGAAAACAGAACTCAAACTGTAGTGATAGAAAGAAGGTTTCCAATAGGTCTTTAATCTCTTTCTAGCTCTTTTTCCAAGGCCCAAAAGATGTTATAAAAATGGGAGAAAGGCATGGAAGTCAAGTAAGGGTCTTCCCTAACCTCAGACTATCATTTATGATCAAAATGGGTTTCCTATAGCTTTAACAAGGTTTCTTATACATTTCCTACAGTTTTGACAGGAATTCCTACAGGATGTCCTAGTGCTATGGGGTAAAATGCATCTTGCATGGGGAATGAAAACTACCCTGAAAGGCCTTCTCGGGACCTTTGACAGACTGTAATATTATCTGTAGAAGCTACCAAGTTATACACATGTTCATCTATCAAATATCAATTAACAAAGTATCGAAAGAGTATTACCTCAAGTCTCCTTCTAGAATTGTTTGGAGATCACAATGCAACCAAGAGTAACTCCCTCAAAGTCGGTTCCAAATCAATTCCTACACAAAGGAAAGGCAAACACAATCGCAACATACAATCTTGAAAACTAATATAAGAATGCACAATGAACATATATTTGTATATAGCTTAACTACTCATCGAAACAGGTATCGAAATGAACAACTCAATGAACAATGTTATCGACACTATGGAGTAGGGAACACAACTATAGTTTTTTATTAATAACAGAAGAGTGATTACAACCATCCATTGTATCTGTAATTCCCCACTTAAATCTTAACCTACAAATTTTATTAATGTTTACATTATCTAAAAATATTGAGAAATATAGGTCTAATATAAAATTCATGATTTCCATTATTTAAATTCTCCACTTACCCTCTCAAATTGAATATTGGGTAGAATTTGGTCTCCTTCCATTATTTCAAAATGTATGTATTCATTTCACATTACCCAATGTACCCTCACATTTATTAAGGAGAAGACATTGTCCTCTCTCCATGTAATTACATCTCACATTCCCCAATGTACCCTCACATTTACTTGGGAGAAGACATGGTCCTCTCCAACTCATTATCAATATATATATTCATTTCACATTCCCCAATGTAACCTCACATTTATTAGGGAGAAGACATGGTCCTCTTCATGTAATTACATCTCACATTCCCCAATGTACCCTCACATTTACTTGGGAGAAGACATAGTCCTGTCCATTTAATTATCAATATATATATTCATCTCACATTTCCAAATGTACTTTTCAGGTTTACTTGGGAGAAGACATGGTCCCTTCCCATTAAATTCCCAATTTTATATTCATGTTACATTTCCAAATGTACTCCCAGCTTTACTTGAGAGAAGAGAAGTCAACTGTAAGGATGGATGAGAAGTTAATGACATTAATGAGAGGTGGTTGAGATGGAGAAGGGATGGAGGGTATAAAAAGGGAAGGGGGAAGGGAGAAAGGGGGAGGTTGGGTCTTGCTTATGATTGTGGGGTTGGTTGCGATTGTTGGGACTTATTGTGTTTTTAGAGACCTTAGGAACCTGTGGAGGTTTCTTGGGTTGTTGAGAGGAGGGAAGTATTGTTATCTTGGTTTGGATCTTTCATCTTGGACACACACACTACATTTGGTTGGACTTGGGCTCGGAGGGCTAGGGAACTTATGGAGGTTTCCTAGGCTAGGGATTATTTCCTAGTTGGCTGGGAGGTAAATCCAGCTGGGTTCGTCAAGAGGAGTGTTCAGTAGGAGCAACAGGACAAAGGTATCTCCATCAACCACCGGTACAGGTATTCATCCATAAACTACTCTTGTAAAGTTTATTAGAATGAAATATTCACCTTAATTTATGTTGATTATAATGTAAATGATAGAATTTTATTTGTTTAAAAGCCATGTAAGTAAGTTATCGTTTCTTATTGCATTTAAATTCAGAAGAAATTATATCTGTTAACAAACCCTAGGATAGGGCTCTTACACATGGTATCAGAGCTTTGGTTCAAAATCTGGACCCAAAGCCCACTAAACCCCAAATTCCGCTATAAGGAGCTTGTAACCCTCATAAGGACTTATAATCCTAAAATATATTCATATAACAAATTGTTTTTAGAATGAAGAAAAAAATACCCTCTTTATCGCCATGAAAAGCAACAGAAAAAGGTTTCGTAATTGACCGGAGCTAGTAGTAGCAGTGGCCTGTAGGGGATTAAACCTTTGCTTTTATTATTAATCTTATGGCCAAAGGAAGAAGCCTTGCGGGGCATTTCCATGGATTCAACCAAGAGCATCGATGACAAAATGGTCTGAATCTTCCCAGAGCTATAGTAGGGCTTGAGAAGTTTACAATAAATAAAAAAAGAGAGGCTCATTTTGAGTATTATGTACAAAGTTCAACTCTCACTGTTGGGCATTGGATTTTTAGATTAGTGTCCAGTAAGCTTTATATCATTTCTGTTGGGTATTAAACCTCTGCTTTTATTGTTAATCTTACGGCCAAAGGAAGAAGCCTTGCGGGGCATTTCCATGGATTCGGCCAAAAAAAATAGTTGGACAAACCCCTCCTGCAAATTATGCAAACAAGCAGTCAAAATGAAGAAAATATTACAGCATCCCCGTTCGAAATTGAGACAAGACAGTTTTATTAATGAAAAAATGGTTGCCATTAGACCTACTTTCGAGAAGGGAGGCTTGCTCCGACAGACTTCATGTGGAAAAGAGGTCCGCCATTGACATGGGTTATCGGTGGAGGCCAAAAATTCCATGCAGAATTGCCGCTGTCGATCATGTTGTCCAAGGAAGCCCAGGAGGCCCTTGAATCGGGTGAAGAAATAGAAGAAAAAGATGTTGAAAATGAAGTTAAATCACATATCGGTATGAAGCACTCTTTTGCCACGGCTGCTAAGAGTGTTTTGAAATGAACAACAATCTTGAATTTCTGTCACGGAATCTCTATGTATTTCTTTCTGCAACAACCAAAATTCTCCTCCTGCCAGAAGTTGTGTCGGGCATTTTGTAGCGGGCAGAGACAAGGACATCTCCCCGTATGACCACAAAAACTTCACCACATGGAAACCTCGAGGGTGGGCTCGGTGCTGGCAGCGGGACGGGAAGTGAAAGTTTCCCCTGGGCAGTTTTGGCTCCCCAACCAACTGTTTTAGCGTTCCCATCTGGTGGGTTTCCTATCTGAATGTTAGTAGACTTAACATGCCACGTTGGCAAGCAGCTAGCGCCCTTTGAATTTAGGTGGATGGCGGTTCCTATGACATGGGGACCATTAAGGCTCTATGAAAATTGAGGTAAGGTTTCTGCTTGGTCAGCCTCATCCAGAGCCTTATTTATATCGAGTAAATAGGATTATAACAGTCGGGGGACCGATACTCTAAGTCAATGCTTCCATTTCGTGAAGTGCCCAATCATCCTTATCCGATTTAATAATGAAATTGTGTAAGATGTCCACATTGAAACACCCTTGTCATGTATAAATATGTATGTGTGTGCCCCTTTGTTACACCATCGTGTGTTCTTTGTCGCCATCTCCCTTTTCATTCCAGAAAAGTATTTCGCTTCTTATACAAAGAAAAGTGAAATGCAAGTATATTTATCAGCATAACTCGAAGAGGGGAGCCTGAGATCTGCATTTGAATAACATAGACCTTCTTCAATTCTGTCTCTTTAACCACTCGGATAACAATAACTTAAAGAAGAACGCTAATCATAAAATTTTGGACTTCCTGGAAATCCTTGTCCATACTATTCTCTCATTTTCGGTAGCCTTCCAAAATGCGGGGATCGAAATTGCATCTCAACTATCCCACCGTAGTTGTGGGTGTCGGCCTTACTAGTTGTCGCTTTGGTGCGGTGTGGATACAGTTATAGCAATTGTTTTGGTGGTGTTGGCAAAAGTTGCAAACTTTATGAGATGAAAGAAAGGTTAAAGCGGCATCGGTCATTTTCAATTGGGATGTCTATGCTTGGATTTTGAATAGAGGAATGAAACACAAGTAAATTGGGCAGTGTAGGGTTACTATGCACAAGTAGACAAATAAAGATCAGTTAGATTCTCTTCATTTCCCCATCAATCTGTTGATAATTCAGTGAGGATTAACCCTGGAATATCTAAGTACTGCTTTGCACAACCTTTTTCTATCACTAAGACAATGAGATGAATGGCTTCGTCAAGTTGTCCCAGATATATGACTTTTAGAAACTCTTGAGGAATTTTTTTCTTTCTTTAACAAGCTAAAACATCCATTAAGATACTCCGAACTACAATAATATTTAATAAAAAGTTATTTGCCTTTAGCCTTAGTAGAATGCATGCTCTCGAGAATGAAATAGACTAGTTTTAAGTTTCTTTAATTTATATTTGCACCAAATGAATCGAAGTATGTTCCAGATATATTTAGTTAGTGCCTTAACAACCTGCAGTATCTCTCAACTTCGTCATGAGCTACACAAAACTAGTAAAATCTAGTTTATCTGGACATAATTTCATTGCTGAAACATTCCTGGAACTGAAATTATTTAACATTCAGCTTTACGTGACTTGTTGTTGGTATAGGTGCGAAGATGTACAAAACCTTGCAAAGTCTAGTACTCCTTGACAGTGCTAAAATCTTACGTACTTAAAATTGATTTTATCTTTTATGTTAGCTTTTCAGCTAAATCTTTTTGACTTGATCCATCTGAAATATCAATCTATGCAACGTAGCCCTAATCAAGTAAGGGTGACTTGTTCATAAATAAATCTTATGCAGATTATTAAAATTTATTAACACAGTTTGAGGCTAAGTTTTTATAACAATTTTCGTTGAGTTGTGGCCTCAATTAATAGTATCATAACCATTCCCCTTAGGAAAACACGTGAAGTACTGCTAATAACCTATTCACCATATGCTTGCTCAATCCTTACCAAAAATCCATAACCAAGTCTCCTCAATGTCCCCTTGATCAAATTTAGGATCACAATTTGTCACAATAGCTTCCTTGAGCCCTTTCTTACTACATCTGAAATCCTATTAGCTCTAGATAAACTGTGACAGAGGCCCCATAGATGCTATGATCAAAGCAGTCTTCAAAAAACAGGAAAACTAGGGCACCTAAAAATCAATGAGCTGGGGATATGTCCCCATGATATGAATCCACATCGATTGGAGTTTCTTCTTGCCTCCCTGGCCTGGTCTTTGTCCTCTGGCACTGCTGCAGCAGTAGTTTGAAACCAATATTTAAGCCTGCGTGAAATCCATGCAATAACAACCGAGTGTAAAAATTGAGCAATACGTCTGCTCATTGACCCAGAAACAAAAGATATGTTTATATTTTTGGAAAAATTGGATGTCAGACTCTATACTGGACAATATGTACAGTTTTATGTGAATATGAATAGATAATAGATAACTAGCTAACTTACAAAAAAAAAATTACTTGAAAAATAAAGCCATACATACAAGCAGAAATAGTCAGCGTTGAAAGTTGCCCAACAACAACAAAATCCACTGGGGACATGTTCAAACTCAGGATCCAATATGTGTAAGTAATACCATATTTGGAGGCACAACTCAGAACAGTACTATCTCTATGAATACAAAAACAGAAAAATGCAATTTGCCCAACTTGTTTGCCACTCGAATGTGCATTGGATATTTTATTAAAGTTGTTACAGAATTGAACTCGAGGGAATTTCCCAAATGATTGCACGCCAAAATCATTTTCTTTTGATGGTCTAGAAAAACATCACAATTTTTAACGCCAATAAAACAAAAAAAAGTTGTTGTCTAAGGAGTTCACAATTTTCTCTGGAAAACAATGGAAATTCCAGCAGGGTTTTCAAAATCCTACAGAATTTTTTTAAAATCCTGGTTACAGTGGTCAAGCTTCATGGTTTTGGGTGTCCCAGAGATTCCTAAGGGTGCTGAATCCATTTCAAACACTCCCAAGATTAGATTTCTTGAAAAAAATTCACTAGATTCCAGCAAGAATTTCGCTGTGTTGGCAAAATTGTGGCCTCGTAGATGAGGCCTAAAAACACATAACAAATTAGCAACATATCCAAACAAATAACAAATTAGCAACATATCTAGTGACGTGTAGAAGCTATGCTGCCTAATACATTCATCAGAAGGTATTTTCTTTTCAAGGCAGTATATGCAGAATACAAGGCCAAAAAATAAATAAATAAATAAATATGTAAATCAGCTGACTCATCCCAATCATTACAGCTTTAAACATATGGTGATCCCTAATAATTAAATCTTTAAAAATTTGGTGATAATATTCATTTTATGCACTTGTAAGATAAAGGGAAGTATTTCCATTGCATGTCTCTTGAGCATTGCAGAGATTAGTTTTGACTTTTATAAAGTTTACGATCCTTAGAGCTTGAATCCAACGTTCTGCAGAGCTTTAAAAACACATGAGAAAACAAGTCTTCTACAAAAAATAAAGAAAATATTAAATTAGAGACCCTTGCATGGTAAGGGTCAATTACAATTCAGAATACATATTTATAGGAGACTAAACTATCTACTATATCAATCGCAATTTCCTGCAATTTGAGCACCTACCCATTGAGTTATATTATCAGACAACTGACCTATCAAACACCCTTGTTGGTTGTACATGTGAAGAACAAAAACTTTCATAAATTGAATTATGTTGCCACGAGCTCCTTTCTCTATCACTGTTTATCAAGCATCTTAAACTTCCATATTTCTTGCTATCAAGAAGCATAATCCAAACACTCATCAATTAGAAACATTGCTGTCAGGCCCAGTGCTTGAGATTTCGACATAAAATCCAGTGAATGATTGATTGGATATGCACAACATACAAACATTAATCAGTTAGACCAGACATGAACCAAGCCATGCCAATTGCCAGTATATATTTCATTCTGCTCTTCATCGTAGAATAAGGCAGTGATGTCTTCAAGTGCTTCTTCTACAGTACTTCTGATTGTAGAGGCATTTGGGCGATTTCTAGGACTAATATGAACATTTGGATCATTCGCACGAATCTTCACCAGGCACTTTCCAGTGAATATATTGCTTATATTTATAGAACCAACTACAAACTCCTAGGTACATCTCAGCCATTATATATAAGGAAAAATAAGAATTGTTATAAGAAAGTAAATCTTTTCAGTAATAGAAAATTTACAACCTGTAATTGAACTACAAAGTTGAGGCCTGGGATATCTTACAAAAGAAAGAGGAAGTGCCTTGTATTGGATATTGCTTCGATACCATATCAAAGAGAGCAGGAACTCAAATGCTTAAACACTGAACACAAAAAACACACCCTTACTTTCATTCGCTGATTAAATAGGTTTTGATACATGAAAGAGAAAGTTCTGGAGATTGATTTGGGCGGTGGCTTCTTCACGAAGCTTTCCCATTTTCAGCGATTTCTAGAAACTGCATTTAAACCTTCTGTTGAATTCTAGATCAAGATAGCCGTTGCAATAATGATGTTCAACAGACACATTAAACTTGCTGATGTCTAAACAGTGGTTGCGCCATTTGATTAGTTGTGATTACTAGTCTAACACCTCCCCTTAATCACAACTACCTAAAATTTAACTTGCCTGCTGGTCTAAGTCTTAAAGGGTCCATGCTTGTTCCTTTTCCTTTGCTGGTGCAGTTTCATTTTCACCTTTATTTTCATAAGATAGTGATTGAGCTTCTCCTTTCTTAATTGTAGGTTAACATTCTTTGTATTCAATATTGCTTCATGTTCTTGGGACTTATACTTGTCCTTAATGCTTGGAATTTCTTCAAGTTTTGTTGCTTCTTCCTAATTGTCAATATCTGCACACTCAAAAACAATGCTAGATTCATAAACAGAACCATATTTATTTTTTTCATCCTGCTCATTCATGGATTCTTCAGTTTCAAGATTCTTCACCATGCCAATTGCTGCTTTCAAACCTACATCAATATTTTCAAAATATATCTCAGGCCATCCTTCACTTAACTTTATCTCTGCATCATAATCAAGCTTGACATCTTCAAGCTTGTTTCTTCCTTTAACTGCTACTACAATTTCTTCTTCATGTTCTTCCACGTGATCATCAAAAGCAAACAACAATTTATCAATCATTTTCTTTTCAGAGATAACTTGCAATTCATTTTCATAAAATAAATATCCATTATCAAATTTAATTGCAAATTCATCTGTTGCGGTTGAGTCATCCACAACTTTTTCCTCTACAACCTCTCTCAATAGAGATCGATCAAACATACAACAAAAACTCAGCTCCATGCTCATCGCAACAACTGACCATTCACCAAAACTCGTGTAGTAGAAAGAATATTTCCTACAGATTAATCCTTTCTCAACAAGGCTCAAGTATTGTTAAAAAATATGTTCACTTGCTTCAGCGCTTAACACATATACATCAATGCCTCAAACACTTGGTGCAAACATCAATGCAATTCCTTTATATCATAATCAGTTAACCAATGTATATAGTAACCACATATCAATTTAAAGTTTTAGATGTTGTTGCCATATTAGGGAAAATTTCAAAACATTTCAAATTCGAACAACAACAGTATAAACATACTAGCAAAAGGGGATCCCAAACACGATTTCAACTTCAAGAGTCTACCTTTGCACCTTTGATAGACATCCTTGCATTACGAGACATAACCACACACATTGCTGAACACAGTTTCCTCTTACACGGTCTCCAAGATTCACAACAACAGCGCTTCTGCGGCTCTCAAGCTCTCAACGCACAACGCCCTCTTTTACCAGCACTTCGCAACTCCTCCTGGGAAATCCCCAGCTCCTTTAGCAAGCGGCTCTCCTCGGCCCTCCAGGATCCACACACGGTGCTTCAATGATTCTATTTCAACAACACTCTGCAACAAACAACTTTTAAAAAAAATACTCCAGGTGGCACAAAATCCACCACTCTTCAGACACAAATGGGATCTCGCTCTTTGAGACCTTCACACCACCGAGACCTCCTCTAAGCAGCCCAGCGACACAGGACTCAACACGTCCTCAACACACAAGATTCGACATGGTGATTGACACCCTGGTAGACA
The DNA here is from genome assembly GCA_000404065.3 of Pinus taeda. Taxonomy (NCBI): domain Eukaryota; kingdom Viridiplantae; phylum Streptophyta; class Pinopsida; order Pinales; family Pinaceae; genus Pinus; species Pinus taeda. The sequence goes on along the minus strand of APFE030698951.1, from coordinate 67,255 downwards.
CACATCAAGGCTAGCCACATCGCTCCGCCTCACCTCACACAGTCTGCACTTACACCACTGGGCCTTCCTCATAGCTCACCTGAGTGAGCCAACAACTGGCTGAGCACACAACTCCCAACTGTGAGCACACAACTCCACCACACGCACAACTCCTAACTCAATGAGCACACAACTCCCAACTCGATGAGCACACAACTCCACCACACACATAACTACATGCACAACTCCCAACTCGACTTCTTAACCCGCTCTTACACGCAATTGGACTCGGCACAAGGCCTCACACGCTCCTTTTAACAATGCCTCCTCTTGGCACTCACCTCAGCACTCTAACAACCCAACACTCAGCGGCACTCAACAGCACTCAGCGGCAGCGGCACTCAACACTCACAACAAGCTACGATGACGTAACGATGGGTAATTTGGCAATACCAACTTAGAGAGCACACAACTCTCTCTCACAGAAGAGCCTTAAGCTCTCAACAATCAACAAATGATCTCTCATAGAAGAGCCTTAAGCTCTCAGCGCTTAACCAGGCAGCACTCGAAGTTCACAACTCTCCTGAGCTCTATCTTTTGGACAACGCTGGATCGCGCACACAGCGCCACAGGGTGGCCTCTCAATAGCTCAAAACAACCCACACTCCTGAGCTCTCCACTCTGCTGAAACCCTCGACTCTGAACCATATTGGATATTGCTCCGATACCATATCAGAGAGAGTAGGAACTCAAATGCTTAAACACTGAACACAGAAAACACACCCTTACTTTCATTCGCCGATTAAACAGGTTTTTATACATGAAAGAGAAAGTTCTGGAAATTGATTTGGGCGGTGGCTTCTTCAGGAAGCTTTCCCATTTTCAATGATTTCTAGAAACTGCATTTAAACCTTCTGTTGAATTCTAGATCAAGACAACTGCCGTAATAATGATGTTCAACAGACACATTAAAATTGCTGATGTCTAAACAGTGGTCACGCCATTTGAGTAGTTGTGATTACTGGTCTAACACCTTGCAGTAAGAAATAATCAAATCTTGGTCACTAGTAATATAAATGTTATTTGTATTGCAATCAGGATGCCATAGCAAGTGGTCCTCAAATGAGGTAACCAACTCCCCTCTGAAATTCCATACATCCACTGTACGATTGCGGAATGTGAGGAATAACTTATTATCATAAAGAAAAATAAACGTTGAAGGAGTCAAGAACTCTGCCCTGCTTACTTCAGTCAATTGTGTATTGCGAACCTACCACAATGATTGGTAGCATTTACAAATAGAACTTTATGCAGAAATATAGGTCAGCATTTCAAAAATACCAATAATTGGAAATCATTAAACTAAGATTTTAAAAGCAAAAAAAAATTGGGTTACTGAGAAAACACAACTCACATCCAGTATTTGTAGGTTCTCATTTTCTTTTTTTACGAGAAGTTTCTCATTGAACTGCTTAATAAATTCAACCTTCTTATTGTGATGCAATAGGTGATTAAATGCTTTTAAAATAGTGCCATCCTCTATAAATAAAATTTTTAACAGAACATGCCCACTGGCCCTGTTGAATATTAGTAACATTATACCTGGGCTGTCCTCAAATCGGAAATGGAAAAAAAAAAAGGAAAAGAGAAAAATGGATCAGAAGGTTTAATGGAAATCAATGTAAGAACAATGTTCCATTCACAAAGTCTAATCATTTGCTAGGATTGACAATTGTTGAAATATCCATTTCAAAGGAACTTGAGCTCTGTTTTACAATCTCTTAGATAAAGTAGATCATATCATCTCTACCTGATCTTTATCTCTTGAACATGTTCATCTGATATTGAATACAATAATGTGTAGTTCTTTAAGTCAAACACCTTATAGATGCTAAAACCATCAGAAACACCCCAACACAATTAGGAAATCTAGTAAAGTTTTATGAAAACACTGTGCATCAAAAAGTTGTTCACATAAGTACCAAGCTTACCCATCCTGGGCAGAGTAGGTGAGAAATTTTCCATTCACATCATCAAACTCTACAAAACCAAGCCATTTCAATGACTCGGACTCGAATAAGGCAAACCCTGCATCTGGTTGAACCATCCGGATATACCTACAAATTTTCATGATTCACGTCATTACCAAAACATCTATCATTCAAGTTTCACAAAGCTTAAATACAATTGCATATATTCCAAACCAAACTTGAAGTTCATGATTCACAAACTTGGATCAGAATAATTCAAAGAAAACCATACTCAATGGGTGTTGTTCTGCATTTCAATGAACTGAAATTATCCGAGGCATATACTGACACTGTGATTAGAGAATCATTGTTCTTATTATAAAAGAGGTTGCGTATCACTTCATTCAGGCTTATATTCAGGTAGCATATTTTCTTATTGGCCTCTGTCAATGCAGAATAAAAATTCAGACACTAGCAAGAAACCACCTTACAGAACCGAAGAGAATATCAGCCACATAATTAACACTTCGAAAGCAAATGGTCTTCTTAAACATGTCTATCTTCTCACCCCTGCTAAATGCTGCACAAACACCAGATTGGGCCAAAGCAAATACAATATCACGTGCGGCAACAATTTCTATGATTTTCGACCTCTTCTTCAGGAACTGCATCTTCAAAAACCAAAGTGACTTGGGATCATAAGTGTCAAATTCCTACTGAAAATAATAACAAATTCAATAAATCAATATCGTGCTAAAAGTCCACCATTTAACATACATCAAAAAATAAATTTCATTTATTTCTCTAGAACTCGAAAGGCATCTATGGTCAACATGCTTTAAACTGCAACTACAGGTCACTGGCAACTACCAAAGAAACATAATCTAAGAAATTTATAAATATTAATAAACAGTGGACTTAACTGCCTAGATATTGAGAAACTGCTTCGTAAAAAGAATTACGAAAAATAACTCAAACCCAAGAAATCTTGGGATGGAATCTTCAACGGTCTATAAGAAAGTGGATAGAACTTCGCAGATTTTTTAAATATGCACTCTATAAGCAGTACACATGAAAAGTTCTCATGAAAATAAATCTTGAGAATAAAGGGCAGGTGTTCCCAATAGAATAAAACTAGCAGACTAAAATCTAAACCCAATTGGTTTTTCTATATTATTGATTTAGCAAGAGATGTAATATTCGAATATTTCATGGAAATTAAAAAAAAAAAAAATCACAGAACGAGACATCAAAAGCTTGTTCTGTTAAATATTATACTTTATCGCAAGCGACACTTAATGGTCTCAAATTAATCATTTCGGAAAACGACTCTTTATACTGCTCAATTACTAACTAGCTCCAAAAAAACGACCTTAACTTGGGCTAGCCCATCTAGGGCATAACCCAGATTGTAAAAAGTACCTTATCAGAATGGATAACATAAATCGAGGGTTCTTATCATTCAAGGTCCTGCGCAAAATATCCTATATGTCACGTTAATGATTATTCTATGGGTGGTGGAATGTTTTAGTGAAAACATAGATTGAATACCATGGACTTGTGTAAGGCTTATTGTGATAGTTGTTTTGATGATCTTAAATTCAATAAGAAGATTAGTTCCCAGAGAAATTGGGATTTTAAAATGAAAGCTTATTTAGTCAATAAAAGACCAATGAAAATATTAGAATACACTTTTACCCTTATTCTAGTATCAAATAAAAATGCCGTGAAAAACAATGTATCTCTAGTTTTGGAGAAAAGGACCCTCAACTTTCTTCGCAACTTTTGCGGTCATTGGCCACTTGTGAAAGGAGTAGGCATTTTTAGAGATGCAGTGCCATTTAGAAGGGAAATACTAATAGCAACAGGGCAAAGGGAATTGTTCCGTTCGTTTTATTATTTCTCATTTGTTTGGTCATATTGTGAGCTGTAATATATATCATGAAATTGTTTTAGTACTAGTAAATAATGATTAAAAATATAATAAACTTGAACCTTTGACATTTAGAGAACATTTCTCTCAATTTACAAAAAAGAAATAAAGTATGTTGGAAAAAGTTTCTGAAGTTTTGAGTCTTTTATTTTCAAGATTAACTAATTGGTTTGGAAGATGAAAAACCAACAAGTTGGAAGAGTAGGACTTTTATATTCACTAAGTTATTAAAGAAATTATATGCATGAAACTTATACTAGCACCTTCTAGTGGAATTGATAGTGCACTAATCCATTGCTTGCCATTATTTTGGTTTTGGCACCACCTTATAGCATATCCGGGTTCAAATGCTATTTTCCACAGTGGACAGTTGAATCTGTTTCAACTCTAATTGTTATTGAGGGTTTCCACAAGGATGTCACATGAGCGTTTATGATGCCCATTTTAACATAGATAGCCACCTATGTTAAGGTTCTATACTGCAGTTCCATGTTGTTATTTATGAACGTTATATACATTTGGTTGGACACGTGAAAATCAATGGATGGATTTGGTATTGATGATGGAAATGTTGGATGTATGACCAAATGTATGACTTACTTGGTTACAATTTATCTAGTGCATGACTTGTCTGAGTTATTATTGCATCGTATAGGCTTATATAGATATGATTTATCTAATCAATGACTTAATGAAATTATGATTTATCTAATGTAAGATTTATTTCCAGTATGAACAACAACAAAAAATTGACACGTGGACACTAGGCTTAATAAACATGATGTTTAAGATCATGTATCTATATCTATTTTGTGGTTTTATATATGCATGGATGAGAACTAAACTACAGATTGGAAAGAACCGTATGATAACCAAGATCTACTATTCCATTGGGGAAGGTTGAGACGACCAATGAGGAAAGGTACGATGTACATTGTTCTATTACATTTGGTATCTACTTGATATGAACTCTTATGACACGAGTAAAATGCAAATGACAGGTGGAAAGACGACCTGACTGGATTATTCGATGACAAGTCTAACTAGCTCTGTAGTGTGGTCTGTATTAGGGTATTAACCCTAGTTATGCAGGAGAGGTGGAGGCATTTCCCACCGTGTATCCTCCAAAACCTAGAATCGTGGGAGGGCAGTGGTGGACACGCTCCCCTAGATGTGTGATGACGATTTCCAGTTGCCTACTGGGGAAGTTAGGTTGATGTATTTGACGCTTCCACCATGACGGTTTTATCAGTGGTTAGTATGGCCGTTGCCACTGATAAAGCAGCAGAGGACATGTAGGGTGGGAACGGAAGTAGGTCAAGATGGATAGGAGGATATAGATCAGTTGGAGACTCTTGATGGGAAGTAATGTCATTGTCTGACTCATCAAATTTTATTGCTATAAATCTCTTTGGTTTGCTATGCTTTCAAACTCCTTGCATCTTTTCATTCTAACTTCGGGATGAAATTTTTTGAAGGAGGGGTGTATGTAATGCTCCACTTAAATCTTATCCTACAAATTTTGTTAATGTTTACATTATCTGAAAATATTGAGAAATATTGGTCTAACATAAAATTCATGATTTCCATTATTCAAATTCCCCACTTACCTTTTCAAATTGAATATTAGGTAGGATATGGTCTTCTTCCATTATTTCAAATAATATATGTATTCATCTCATGTTCCCCAATGTACCTCACATTTACTAGGGTGAAGACATGGTCCTCTCCATGTAATTACATCTCACATTCCCTAATGTACCCTCACATTTACTAGGGAGAAGACATGGTCCTTTCCATGTAATTACATCTCACATTCCCCAATATACCCTCACATTTATTTGGGAGAAGACATGGTCTTCTCCAACTCATTATCAATATATATATTCATTTCACATTCCCCAATGTACCCTCACATTTACTAGGGAGAAGACATGGTCCTCTTCATGTCATTACATCTCACATTCCTCAATGTACCCTCACATTTACTTGGGAGAAGACATAGTCCTGTCCATTCAATTATCAATATATATATTCATCTCACATTCCCAGATGTACTTTTCAGGTTTACTTGGGAGAAGACATGGTCCCTTCCTATTAAATTCCCAATTTTATATTCATGTCACATTTCCAAATATACTCCCATCTTTACTTGAGAGAAGAGAAGTCAACTGTAAGGATGGATGAGAAGTTAATGACATTGATGAGAGGTGGTTGAGATGGAGAAGGGATGGAGGGTATAAAAAGGGAAGGGGGAAGGGAGAAAGGGGGAGGTTGGGTCTTGCTTATGATTGTGGGGTTAATTGTGATTGTTGAGAATTATTGTGTTTTTGGAGACCTTAGGAACCCGTGGAGGTTTCTTAGGTTGTTGAGAAGAGGGAAGTATTGTTATCTTGGTCTGGATCTTTCATCTTGGACACACACACTACATCTAGTAAGACTTGGGCTCGGAGGGCTAGGGAACTTGTGGAGGCTTCCTAGTCTAGGGTTTATTTCCTAGTTGGCTGGGAGGTGAATCCGGTTGGGTCCGTTAAGAGGAGTGTTCAGCAGGAGCAGTGGGACAAAGGTATCTCCATCAGCCACCGGTACAAGTATTCATCCATAGACTATTCTTGTAAAGTTTATTAGAATGAAATATTCACCTTAATTTATGTTGATTATAATGTAAATGATATAATTTTATTTGTTTAAAAGCCGTGTAAGTAAGTAAGTTATCGTTTCTTATCGCATTTAAATTCAAAAGAAATTATATCTGTTAACGGACCCTAGGATAGGGCTCTTACATAGATGCATTGATTTCAGTGTATATGTTGATCTCTAATCCTATTTGATTGTTTTCTCTAAATGCATTGATTTCAGTATAGATGTTAATTTCTAATCCTATTTGATTTCTTGCACTAGATGTATTTATTTCAATGTAGGGTTGGATTTATAATCCTTTTTTATTGCTTTCACTCGATGCATTGATTTCAGTGTAAATGTTGATTTCTAATCTCATTTGATTGACTGCTTTAGGTGCATTTATTTTAGTGTAGATGTTATTTTCTAATCTTATTTGATTTCTTGCATTAGGTGCATTACATGTTGTCAATCTCAACTTTCTATATTATAAAGAAAAATATTTTCAAGATACATTTAGTAAATACCTAAAAGGACACTATTAAGAATTAATTAGCTATCAGAAATCGTGATACCTAGAATTAAAAGGAAATAGATGTGCAAAATCAATCCTCTTGCAAAGTCCAAATTAATCCTTGACAAGTTCGTCTCCCTTCTACATCACCAACTAATTACTAATATATAATTTACATATACTCAAAATATATTCAAAATTACATATATTCAAAATTACTAATATATATTTGCATAGAATAATGTATTCATAATATTTATAAAAGGAAATATATATTTATAAAACATTCAAAACAAATCAAAATATTATTGAATAAATTATTTCAAACATTAGCAAAGAAAAAAATGATTTCAAGAGTAATCTTGATGCAATAAATTATTAAAACTACTCTTCAAGATATATTTAGTAATACCTGGACGGACACAATTGATAATTAATTAGTTGTCAAAAATTATGATACCTATAATAAATGAAATAGATGTGCAGTATCAATACTCCTGCAAACTATTGACAAGACCTTATTTATCACCAACTAATTACTAATAGACAATTACATACACATATAAAAATATAACACGACAATTGTAATATTCAAAAAAATTATCATCCAAATCCAAACATATAAGCACACAAACCACTCAAAGCATCCAAAAATAGATGTACAGAGCATTCAAGACAAGCAACACAAACTAAATTAAAGAAGAAAATGATATGGTCATGCCTAGCAAAGAAAACATAATGTGAATTTTGATGTTAATCTCAAACATATACATAATAATGATAATCTAAAAACGTGACATTGTTTCCCTCAACTGCAACCATCTTAAATACATCTAACATTGGATCTATCATGTGTTGAGATGGATCAAATCCCTCGAGGTGCAAACCTTTCCTAAAATTCTACACTCCAAAAAGAAGGTTTGCAGCTCGAGGGATTTGATCCGTCTCGACGCATGATAGATCCAATGTTAGATGGATCTAAGATGGTCCGTTGAGGTGCAAACCTTTCCTAAAATTCTACACTCCAAAACGAAGGTTTGCACCTCAAGGGATTTGATCCATCTTGGTGCATGGTAGATGCAATGTTAGATGGATCTAAGATGGTTTACTTCCAGCACTGTGTTATCATGCTTAGTTTCTAATTCTTGGTTTAATTGATGGTTGGTTATATTCTTAATGTATTGTACATGAATAATATTTGGGAAATAGTCTTTGTTAGAGAATCAATAAATCAGTCTTCTCCATTCCTAATCAACTTCCCCCAAAAACCAAGTTCTCAAAGCTAGATTTATCCTTTTTTATCTTGCAAGAAGATATGTTATTTGAGAGCAGTGATGAAGGGTGTGTTTATCCTTCCGTAAGGTTAGGTGCAGCAGGAAAAAGAAAACCAATTAGTTAGTTAAAGAGATGAGCTCATATGAAGAGGAAGACTTTGCATCCAAAATATATCTCACTAAGATCCAACTAATACCTTCCACAAATAAAGTGTGAAACAAATCTTCAGCTGCTCCAATATTACAATGCCCAACAATAAAATGAGTGGATTTAAGTGCTTTGTGTTTTGTTGGATCTTGTGTTTTACATATGCTATTTAAGTGCTTTGTGTTTTGTTGGATCTCGTGTTTTACATATGTTTTCTTTCTGATTTTGTTTGTCTTTGATCTTCTCCAAAGATATTATACATGTTGATACATCATGTCCATCTTTACCACAACTAGGATATCTCTTGTTGATGGTCAAGACATAACTACTTTTAAAATAAATATCACTCTTTTGTTTTCCATACACAATTATGAATATTCTAGAATATCATGGTAAGGTTAAATCACTACCATCTACCTAATAATTATTGTTAATTAAATTAAAATTTGGAAATCCTGTGTTCCTACCGTAATCATATAAATAATATGGTTGGTAAATGGCTATAGACATAAATTCATAATAAACATCAAAACATTTACCATATTTATAGATAGACTTTCTGAGAGGAATTCAGATTATCCACAGTGTTCATCTTTATATTGGTCGACGTTTCGAGTCTAGAACCAGAATCATCATCAGGACTGATGTACGGAGAAAAAGAAAGAAAAGGGTTTTGATAAATATGTAATAGGTTGATGTAAAGAGAATATGGCCGACTAATTGCCTGCTTATTGCTATTATTTCATTATTTATATTTATTTAAATCATTATCCATCATTATTCATATTATTTATTATTATTTATTGTTCTAATCATTATTTATATTATTATTTATATTATTATTATTAATCATTATTTATATTATTATTTTATTATTTTTATTAATCATGGTTTCTATTATTATCTATAATATTATTATCCTTAGCTATCATTATTAATATTTATGTTATTTATTATTAATCATTGTTTATATTAATATTTATATCATAAGATTGTTATTATATCATAAGTTATCTACTCATTTAATCATTATTTATATTTATCATATTTATAACTATCATTATTAATATTTATGTTATTTATTATTATTAATCATTGTTTATATTAATATTTATATCATAAGATTGTTATTTATATCATAAATTATCTATTCATTTAATCATTATTTATATTATTATTATTAATTAATATTTATATTAATATTATTAATCATTATTATTTATTATTTATATTATTTTTATTCATGATTGTTTATATTACTAACTTATATTATTATTAATCCTTAGTTATCATTAATATTATTTATATTATTTATTATTATTCAATCATTATTATATAATCCTTAGTTATCATTATTATAATTTATGTTATTTATTATTATCAATCATTATTTCTATTGTTATTTATATCACAAGATTGTTATTTATATCATAGGTTTATCTAATCATTTACCCTTATTTATATTATTATTTATATCCTAAGTTTGCTATTATTTTACTCATTAGCTAATTCGAAAATGAATTGCGAGAATGGTTATATGATATGTGCTTGAACTAATTAATAAGTTATGTACTAATATGTAATCTATTAATAAACCCTTATTAATGAGTAATACTTTGTAAGGTCTATAATCTTATTGATAAAACAAGTTTATTATATTGTTAATTTATTATTCATTAATGCATTATGTTGCTAATGAATTAAAATTGAATAGAGGAATTAGCTACATGTTATTTTATTAGTTACTCAAGTTAGTTACTAAGTTCTACATTTAACCTAGTTACAAATATTATGAGGACTTATGTTATTCTTCGTGGGGGGCGAGCAAAGAGTTCCAATTCTGGCTAATTTCCAGGCCTCCATCCCTATTAAGGTTATGCGAGTGTTTTATGATTTCAATAGCTTCTCTAACCTTTCGCTTGAAGTGGTGATCTTCATTGGCAATGACCTTGGCGTCTTCAAGGCATATATAGTGATTAGTTTTACCTACATGTTCGGCCAAGGCTGAAGAGCGGGTTCTTTCGTTACGTATATCTGCACTATGCTCTTTGAGCCTAATCCTCACGGACCTACCTGTTTCCCCTATATATTGATCCCCACAGGAGCAATTAATGATATATACCCGTTTCTACTGTAGTTGATCTTGGCTGTCCTTAACAGATTTCATTCTTTGTTTGATGGTTGACCAGGGTTTGAATGCAGTATTTATATTTTTCTTTTTGAGGATTTTAGCTATCTTGTCTGTGACTCCTTGAATGTACGAAAGGTATGCATTAGAGGTTGAGGGGTCTTTCGCCTTGTTTTTATTGTTATCAGATTTGGCCTTTTGAATGGCTTTGAATATGCTTTTATTGTTGTACCCTAAGTTGGCGAATGTTCTTTTTAGGTAAGAAATTTCTTCATCAGTATGGTTTATATCAGAAATCCTACAAGCTCTAGTGAAGAGGGTTTGCAGTACCCCCATTTTTTGAGTTGGGTGGTGTTGTGAATCAGCATGAAGGTAGTTATCGGTATGGGCTTTCTTCCTAAATACTCTATGGCCTATTGAGCCATCATTTCTTCTTATGAGGAGAATGTCCAAGAAGGGAATGCAATTATTTTCTTCTACTTCCATTGTAAATTTGATGTCTTCAGACATGCTATTAAGATGGTCCAAAAACTTGTTAAGCTCATTCTCGCCATGAGGCCAGTTGACACTGGTGTCATCTACAAACCTAACCCAAGATTTAGGTTTTAATGGGTAAGAATCGAGAGCCTTCCTCTCGAATTTTTCCATGAAAATGTTTGCCACGATTGGCGAAAGAGGCGATCCCATAGCAACACCTGAAGTTTGTTCAAATATTTCACCTTGGAAGGAGAAGAAGGTGGAGCGAAGACAGATTTCAGCTAATTTTGCAGTCTGGGGGTCTGCCACTTCTTTAACTACTTGAATTGCTTCATCTAGGGGGATTTTGGTGAAGAGTTGGACTACGTCAAAACTAACGATTTTATCTCTGGTATCTAGATTAGTATTTTTAATGTATTTGACAAATTGATTGGAATCTTTAATGTAAGAGCTAGTCTTGCCAACTAGCGGAGACATAGATAATATTATAGATAATAATATAAACAATGATTAATAAAAATAATAAATAATAATAATAAATAATGATTAATAATAATAATATAAATAATGATTAATAATTAATAATATAAATAAATATTAATAATAATAATACAAATAATGATTAATAATAATAATATAAATAATTATATAAATAATAATTAGAACAATAAATAATATGAATAATGATGGATAATGATTTAAATAAATATAAATAATGAAATAATAGCAATAAGCAGGCAATTAGTCGGCCATATTCTCTTTACATCAACCTATTACATATTTATTAAAACCTTTTTCTTTCTTTTCTCTGTACATCAGTCCTGATGATGAATCTGGGTCTAGACTCGAAATGTTGACCAATATAAAGATGAACACTGTGGATAATCCGAATTCCTCTCAAAAACCACACCACAATAATCTGCAATCCAAAATAGATAGATTTTGTTTCAATATCATAGACTAATGTCACAACTTATCAATATCAGAAACTTAAAAAAACTTATAATTCATTTTATATGACATTAATTTAATTAATTAAATTAAAAAAAATAAAATAATTATTATTAAAGATAAATATTTTTTTTTTTACAATATTATAACATAAAATAACTGTATATAAATATAAACTTAATACACATGTGTGCTTAGTAGCCACTCGCTTTAAATTGAGTTTCTTGTATTAGCACTTATTGGAAATGGAAAATGCATGAACACATAATCATCCCCTCCCCATTATTTATAGGAAATGGAAAATTTTCATGTAGGATATTTTAATAGTTGAAAACAAACTAGCACGAGAATTCAGGCAAATATCTCCCTGCATTCTTGGCAAAGTGAATACTTTGGTCAAAAGATTATTTCATACTTTGGTGAGGACTCACAAGGCGGTTTCTTGCCAGCTTCATGACGTCCCTGACATATGCCTTTAATTATGTGTTACGGTGAAATGAGTTTGAACAGTGGAGCACGAGCTGTAACATCAGATGACAATATTGATATTCAATAGAGCATTGGATTTATATTTTATTCTTCCATAAAATATCGTTTCATTTCAAAGGTTAATTGTTTTAATTTGTTAATTCAATTTGCATATGGCGATAAAATGGGCTTGCAAACCTTGCAAACCTCGTACTAATTTTGATGAAAAAGAACTATATTAGTAACACTAAGATTTTTGAAGCAAATAAGGATGCATTAAAAGTTTTGGTGAATTTAGATAGATGTAATAGTCAGTGTGGGTAATGGTGAATTTTGAATTGTATTTTTTTCCGCAAAATTTATTGATTGAATTGAGGTTTCTGTGATTTATATTTATTTTTTCAGATAAGTTTTTGGTGATAATCACATTAAAATTCATTTGTCGACTTGTTTCAACCGACTGTTAGTTTGACAACGAATTAGTATTTTTGGGTAAAATGTAACTAGACAGTTTTATACCGAAATGTCAGTTATGTAATGGAGGTCGATGATATAAAACTAATGAATGCCCATGAAATGTATGAGCGGAAAATCATTGTTGACTAATAAATTCCAATCCAATTCAGTTTCTTGTCTTGGTAAATGTATAATTGATTTTGTTAAGTTTCTTTTTCTTCATTACAACACCGACATCGATAAATGAATTTTGATGTGATTATAGCCAAAAACCTATCTCAAAAATAAAACTTATTTATTTTATCTAATATATTATTTACTTATGTTAGAGGTCATAATGAGAGTTGACTGTAGGTAGTCAGTATGGGGAATGGTGAATTTCGAACCATATTCTCTAAATAAAACTTATTTATTTTATTTAATATGTTATTTACTCATGTTGCAGGCCATGGTGAGAGTTAAATGTAGGTAGTGGTGATTTGCAAGCCACATCTCAAACCCAAGGCTTGTTTATTTCAATATGTGATTTATTTTATTTAATATGTTATTTACTCATGTTACAGAGCATATCTTATTACAGCCAAATCGTGACTATGGGTAATAGCTACCTCCATGTCATATATCCAACCAAGAATCACTCATTTTATTTAATATGTAGTTTGCGGCTAATTGCATGTCATATATCTAATCTACGAATCATGCATTTTGATGATGATGATGGTTAACGTCCACTTAGATCAAAATTTGGTCTATTAGACCTAAAGAAACGAATTATTTAGTTTGATTTAAGATTTTATTCCTATGCTTAAAAAGCTTGGAGAGAAGCCTCCCGAGCTCACTGTAATTTTGACAACTTAAAAGGCTAGGAAGGTCAGTGTTGCAACAAATATTTTGAAGTTAAGATCTAATGTGGTTGTAAGCGGGGCACTCTAAGAGGAAGTGATTTTCATCCTAGATGTTCTTATTCTCACAGAGATGGGAGAACCTTTCCATCCATGGTGTTTTAGGAACTGTCCAACTACCCTTTTCACCATGGAGCTCATGAGAGTTGGTTCTAATATTGGCTATATTAATTTTCTTTCTTTGAGCTAGTTAAAAGAGGTGTTTTAGGAACTACCAACCACTGGTTTCACTATGGAGCTCATGAGAGTTGGTTCTAATCTTGGCTATATTAATTTTCGTCTTTGAGCTAGTTAAAAGAGAGATACTTTTGATCTTCTAGGGTGGGGTTTATGACCTCCTTATAATATCTTAATTTTCTTTTAGCTGCTAAATCTTTCTCACACCACATTTTTTCTTTGAATTTAGAAGTAACAATATTTTTAATGTTATTAATGTTTTGCAATGCGATGTTTTGGTCGATCTCCCAATGGTTTAACGGGTCCTGGTGTCTTTATACCAGCCTCTTTTGAGCCTTAGGTGGTTTTGGCTGGAATTTAAAACAAGAGTATATACGAACCTCGTTTGAGCCTTAAGTGGTTTTGGCTAGAATTTAAAGCAAGTTTACTCGTGTTGGAGACCATATCCTCCTAGCAAAAAGTATTTTTTAATGTATTATTCAGTTACTTATTTTATGACGAGAAAGTTATTTTTATTTTATTTATGTGTTATTCATTTTCTTGATTTAATATATTTTTTTGAGTCACCTTACAGGTGTAAAAAGTTTGCAGAATATTTTCTAAAGAAGTTAGACTTTGTAGAAGGAAAAGCACTATCTACACCATTTCAAATGAGGAATTTCTCATATATTTTGCACTTACATCAAAGTATGTAAATAATCTATGTTGTATTCTCGGAAACAAAAATTATTATAGAAATAAAAATTGAAGAAAATTAAGTCCAACTTTTGATGTAATCTTCCCTGTTATATTTTATTCAAAAATTCAATGAAAAATAAAACTTCAACCATTTGAGAACTTTTGATGTAATCTTCCATGTTATATTTTATTAAAAACTCAATGAAAAATAAAACTTCAACCATCTTACTTATGATCCAATCTCATTTCCAGAGGCTTTTCAACTTAATAGCTATATAAATCTTAACCACGGGGAATTTCGAACCATATATTATTGTATTTAATATGTTATTTAGTCATGCACGACACATTGGTTTAGTATATTTTTTCCTAATTGCGTAGGTGCAAGTGTAGAAGGATTACCGAGAAGATTTTCGAAAACCGTCCGCAAAAGATTTCATATTTGTGTAAGAAAGAGTTTTTTAGTTTTTTTTTTTTTTCCAAATTTTGTGTGCCTTGATCTCTTCACCTCTAAATAACTTAGAAAGTAAAATCTTAAATAGTTTAAATAGTTTCTTCGTGAGTTTATCTGCGCACTTTTATTGTTACATATGATTTTGAAAATTTTATTTGAAGGGTATTAATCTTCATAATCTTAGTCAAGATCTTTTTAAAGAAAAAAAGATCGTTGGAATTTGATAGGGTTGTTGGAGTGTTATAAGTAATTTTGTCCCATTTACTGAAATGACCTTTAAATTGGATCAATCAACATCCTTAACACCTTGAAATTATCCATTTGCAAAGCCTTAAGCACTATCTCTCTAAAAAGTTCAATAATTCTGGGTTTAACAGCTTTAAAACCTAGTTTTGGCTCCAATGCACTTTGCCTTCTAGACACCTACGCTGATTACATGTTGCATAACTGAGAAATTGCACTCACCGATGTAGGTTTCCTTCTTTACAGGTGTGAGAGTTCAATAATTTCAGGAAAAATAAAAATTAATTACGAATCTTCTCTTTCCAAAAGTTTCTTAGGTGGCTTTAACCATTTACTATTGATTGAGAACTTGAATTCCTACTCTAGAGGTATTATCTCTTATCCCTAGAGCTTATCCTCTCTAATATATGGATCTAAGGCTTAGATTGGCAAAACCTAAACTACCCTATTTATCCTATAATTCATTGCCTCCCATGGATCGTAGGTTGACTTTTGGAGACTTTTAGCTATGCCTTGATGTTGTTGCTTTTTCCTTAAGGATCCATTACCATCCTTGAATTGAGATTGAAAGCTTGCTTTGTGGCCAAACAAAGACAAGTTAGGTGGGAGACATCTAAATTGTCAAGATTTGTAAAAGGGTTGTGTTGTAGCGGCTACAACCAGCCTTCAAAATTTTGCCTTAGCATGTTTTGGAGCCTCCCAACCAACCTTCACAGCAACTTGCCCTGCTTCGTCAAGTCCTCAAGCTTCAGTGTCTTTCTATCTCTAAGGCAGCCTGTCTATCACAATTTGATCTTTTCCCTTTACAGGCTACTCACTCGGACTTGGTCCAGCTGCAGACTAAGGAGCTTCCCCTTGAAAATTGCGCATTTCTAGAGGGTAACAAGCATTCCCTCCAGAAATTGCGCAATCCTCTCCGATAGCCTGTTGGGATCCAAGATTGTGCAATCCTGCCAGTGAACCCTCCGACCAGGATTTGTGCAAATTTTTCCAGCAGCATGCTGTTCAGCCCAAAATTTGTGCAAATCTCTTGGGTAGCAAGCCCAACTCCCAGCCAGAAATGCGCATTTTTCTCCAGCAATCAAGCAGTCTCTTGCATGCGCTGTGGAGTTGACCGGTTCCCTTCGTGACTGAGCAAAACAACCTTGCATGCATGTGTTGTTTTTCCCAAGGCAGCATGCAAAGGCATCCCTTGTTTCAAGGATCTATGTTTAGCAGTTGGAGGTTACATGCAAGGAACAACTTAGAAACCTCCCTCCAAGTGTTGCTTCCCCTAGATTTGTGGCATGCACGTCACACCCTCAATGTTATCAAAACTCATCAATCAAACACTGAAGAGTTCATTCCTCACATCAACCTTGTAGCTCTGACATCCCACATAACATCTAGTAGCAATCGGCACGTTCAGCTCAGTTGTTTTGGGGTAACCTTGCTTCCCATGCCTTGTGCTCCATTTCTATCACTTTTTGTGTTTTCGCTTGTGGGAGTACTATTTTCTTAATTTCTTTGAGCGCTTGCTATCATTTACATGTATGCTATCTTGTCCTAGTTCTGTTTAAGTTTTTTTTGCTATCTCACTGTTGTCGAATGCATGAAACTATCTTGCACGGACGTTCACCCAACTGGCAAACTGCCTCACCCACATGCATGTTGATCTGTTTGTTGAATCATCCATTCATGTTTTGCATGCACCGTTTATCACTTCTGCTATCATTTAGTGTTGCCATGCATTTCATCGACCTACTTACTTTCAGCTGCCTGTAGGCAAGTCAGGCCAACCTTGGCCCAATCTCTGCTTTCACCAAGGTTGCATTGCGCAATCTGGAGAAGGAAGGCTCACCTTCCTCTCCAGATTTTCGCATTATAGCCCATCACTGGCCTCCTGGACTGAATTGCGCATTTCTGGAGGTGAGTGGTTGCTTGGCCCAAAAATTTGCACAAATCTGTCCCTGGGCTAGCAGTCTTTCCCAGCTGGAATCACTCATTGCACAATCCTATCAGCCAATTGCCCGAATGGACTGTGCATTGCGCAGTTCCCGCAGTCAACCAGTGTCTTAGCAGACTGGACTGTGCCTTGTGCAGTCTTTGCAGTCGGTCTTCAAACCTCTTGGCCGAAATTGTGCAACCTTCATGATCATTCACCCAGGTATGTTGCAAGTCAGTTCTCATGTTCATTTTGGTTTTCCACTGATAGATTGCTTGCTATGAGTGCTGCCATGTCTCTAGGTATCGCAGGTGTTCATCTGCCTCTCAGTAGTATAGGTACAATGGTTTCCAGGAGAGCAGAGACAAAGACATTGTTCAAAGCACGCTTGGGGATGCAGTCGATCAAGTGTCCATGGACATGCGTACCCATGGAGCCATCAAGTTTTTCGTAGACAAGGACATCAAGATATGATAGCAACAAAAGCACAACGAGCAACATCATGAACAATAGCTAAAGACAAGATACCAAATGCAATGAACGCAAGAGGAGGGTGATTGACAGCACAGAGGCGGAACAAGGTTATAGGCTCAAGTAAGTCCATTGATGATGAAAGCAACTTTGGAGATTCCGACTATGGAGTGACGACGCGACATGAAGATTGCCCGAAGGAAGAAGATGTAACAAATAAGGATTTTCATGTGTTGAAGCAGCAACTCAGGAAGAACATGAAGTTGCATAGACAAACGAATGAGTTGCAGCAGGATCAAGAACACTGGGCGCAACGTGCACTCATGGATGAAACTACGCCTGGACAAGTTAAATATCCATCTCAGCAGCTAACACGGAGTAGACATGGTGAGCAGTGTGGTTGATCGCATGCAAGGATTCAATAGCATGCATGTCATGTGCCCACACATGTAATCCAACCCATTCAACACACTCACCAAGGCGAAGACAAGAAGCGAGTCCAACTGGAGCTAAACGGGTACTTAGGCAAGTTGATGCGCATGACCACCAGCACACACTCGAAGATCAGCACGGACACTATGCATCAATGTGTTGTCAGTTCATCCACACCCAAGAAGACCATGTGCATGTAAGCAAGCGATTTGGATGAAGGGGCTGAACCAATGCATCAGTTGCAACAAAAGCAAGAGTTCGCTTCATCAAGATGTCACCATGAGGTGCATGCACACCATCACAGACGACCAAGCTTGGCATCATCTCACTAGCTTCACCATCACAAGCATGCCAAAGTGTTGGCCTCACCAGATTGGACTGAGTGTCAGTAATGTCTTGTAAGGCTTGCTCAAGCCATGTTGTCTCACATGAGTACATGTGCATTGTAATGTTGAGTCATGTCAAGTGTCAACAGTTGGATGTAACAGTCATAGAGTAGGTGAAGAGTCATGAGGGTAGTTGAACTGTCACAATGGGGAATGTCAAGGGTCACCCCACCCCTTGCTATAAATAGGCCCTCATAACTCATTGTATAGGCTTTTGGTCAGCTAAGCTTCTACTAAGACTATCTTGAAGAATGCTTGGACAATATTGTAACGCGCCTTGGCTTCTCCACTACACGTAGCTTGGACATCTCTTTGGAGGAGTAGGCGGATGTGGTTGTAATGTTCCACTGATGGGGCTAGCAGTTTTACATCGTGTATTGTATGATTGTGACTTACAGTTATGTATATAATAAAATCCAACACATTTTCATGCATATGTTGTTATTGTAGTTGGAGTGCTTTAGTTGCTTGAATGATATATGTTGTTTAACTTATGTACTTGTATATGAACTAATTTGTATGCAATTCTATGAATCTTGTTTCTAATGTGTTGCATATGTTGTTAATGTTGTCACCGTCCGTGTTGACTGCTCTACCGGGAATTAGAGAGACCTTTCTTTGAACCTTGTTATATCAACCGTCACACTCGTCTCAGATTGATCCGTGAGTGTTGTTCGTGTTATCTTACCTTGTATGTTGTAACTATCGCATCCATTTCGACTGCTCTGCTGGAGGCTATGCATGTCCTTTGTGTTGTGTGTTCCTAACTGAGTTGGGACTAATCCCTTTCAACCTAGAACATACCTTCACCTTCCTCTCCCTTCGAAGTGTTGGAACCTCTCATACTCATTCCTTGACTCACTACATCAGTCACACCCTTTCTACTGACATAGTTATCTTACTTGCCTCTGTACGACATCACAGTCAAGGCATTACCTTCTGACCCACTGCTGGAACTCCTACACCAAATGGTCTGAGGTCTAATTGGGACTTTTATCGGGGAGATCCCCTTGACATGTTCGCAGATCCAACACCGTCATCATTTTTGGTGCTAGAAGGAGGGCCTGATGACAAGCAGTGTCCTCTCATCCAATTTTGAACCTTTGCATATCTTTCATGGAGTCTTGCATTCTTCTTCCCTCGAGGTGTTTTTCGAATCGTGCAGATGTCTCCATCTCGGGGAATCTGTTCAATCTCTTGTCCACTCACACCCATGATGGTGAAGGCGAAGTGGCCTGGCCTGAGAACTTACATAAATTTCTTTCCATGATTTATGAGGAAGATGAGTTTATTGATGAACAGGCTCGTTTTATGCTTGCATACACACTTCACAAATCTCCATTTCGTTGGGTGCTCAGCCTATCGGCTGACACCATGCACTCATGTGAGCACTTTTGTGATCTTATTGAAGACACATTCTCTCATTTTGATCCAGACCATCTTGACTGGAAAACGTTACAGCAATGGAGGGCTCCGCATGAATCCATTATTGATTTTTGGCAGCACTTCTGTGACTTACAGTATCAAGCTCCAAGGAGCGAGATGAAGTTTGCTTATCTCTAGGACTGGTTTGAGTATTGCCTTAAGAAATCTGCCTGTCTTAAGAGAAATATTGAGATCAAGCCTCACTCAACCTTCTTCGTTGATGGAACTACGCAATCTCATGTGGGAGCAGGCACTGTCTCAACAGACTGTCTACCTCCCTCTCATTCAATAGTTCCACCATCGCCCTGTGATGTTGAGGATCATGTTCACACACTTGTTCAACCTTCACACCCTCCCAACATCACTCCACACAATTTTCACGTAGATTTGGTTCTGAGTCCTTCGAGTCCTCATATGATTTATTTTTTTCGACCTCTGTCTTCGCACCCAGGTGTTCCTCCAGATGATGATGTCTTGTGTTCATCGCTTCCGGACTCTTCACTTATTGTGAATGAGGAATAACCCACTGATGGAGTTGGTGTTGCATAACCAACATGTGCTATCATTCATGAAGAGTATGAGTGGGAGTTTGAGCATCAACACTCGACGAAGGATGACTCCCTTCTGTCTGAGCCCCCTATTTTCTTTCCTAACATCATTGGTGAACTTGCCATCCATGATTTTGCATGTGCGTCTTCATCCACGGATGCACCCATTTTTGATCTTTCGCAGGACACACCGTATGTTAGTCCATCATCCAACAATGGGGAGGACCAATAATTCATTGAAAATCCACTTGACCTTTCATCTGCTCTTTCCAAAAATGCAGAGGGTGAGCATCCTTCCTTCTCATCTACCCCTCTGTGTGATTCGTCAAATCATGAGGATGTCAACCAACATCCTAAATTTTCTGATCTTGGTTGTCGTGATCTCTTCATCTCATCATCCGATCACGATGTTGATTCACTCGTTGTTAATCCATTTAATCCACTGGTCTATGAAGATCCATCTGTCAATGAAGTCGAAACCCCATAGACCGTCGAGGCACTTCAACCTGAGCTGATGGTTATGTCAGGTCCTTGTTGTCTTGAGGCTGGTTTCACTTCTGATCAGGAAATTGTTCAAACACTTAAGGCTCCTCATCACTCATCAGTCTGTACTCAAGATCAATCTAACACTCAGATCACACTTCCTCCACTCGAATTGCATGATCCCATTTCTCATGCATTGGAGGAGTCTTATATTGCAAGCACTCGTGTGCGACACAAGTTATTTTTGTTTCTTTCATTTGCTTACATGTCACAGTCAAGAGTGTGCTTATGCTTCAAAGTTGCACGTAGTGTCACACAGCACCATGACAAGTCCATGGACTATCTGTCATACACATGCACTCGCTTATGTCCCGTGGGAACTTTTAAACATGAGGTGTGGATGTCTTCACTGTTATATCTTTCTTGTATGCTAGTCCGCGCAACTGGGTTACTCACAGACCAAGCCTTCACCCATATGGGTCTACCAATGCGCTGGTGGCTGCATTGGAAGTATCACTTCACGTGATCAGGCCCATCCACCATTAGTGTGGGAGTAGGAGTAGTGTTTGCTTTTAGTTGTTTTCTTGCATGCTTGTTTGCTTTTATTCTTTGATTGCTTGATTGTTTGTTTTCTTGCCTTGCTCTCATTTTTGCTTCTCCTTTTGCTTGGCCTTATTGTTAGTTCGTTCGCTTGTTTCGTTCATAGTTTAGTTCACATGAAACCATGTGTGACTCATGAAACGAGCTGGGTAAAGTACAAGAGGGTTTTTACAACTATCGCTACATGGTTATCTGTCATCTTGCCTCTGTATGATTAAGTTGTTACTCTTAATCCATGATACGTCGAAGGAAAATTCATACTCTTTGAAGTGAACCTTGGTGTAAACACAACGCTTGTGCGCTAACTAGTGTCACTTTCTCAAGTCGACTGTTTTTGGGTTAACCCTTGTCAGCTCAGTCAAGTAGAGTAAGATGAGGGGGAAAACCTTAACGGGC
The DNA here is from genome assembly GCA_000404065.3 of Pinus taeda. Lineage (NCBI taxonomy): Eukaryota > Viridiplantae > Streptophyta > Pinopsida > Pinales > Pinaceae > Pinus > Pinus taeda. Next base: position 45,219 of record APFE030698951.1, on the reverse strand, counting down.
ATGTCAGAGATACAATAAACCACTTCTTTTGCTAGAACAATTGCTTCTTCTATCAATAAGTCAGGATCCATCTTCTGCCTCTGAAATTAATAAGTGCTATGCACAGTGAAAATGAAAATGAAAAAATAAAAAGTCAAAAAGTTCAAATGAAAAATGAATAAAGTGAAAGAAGAGAAAAGCTTCTTGCGCAGGGAGGTTGTTACACAAAAATGTCGTCACCTTGATTATTTGCAGTCGGTGTAGGTCTATCACCACCTATACCAGCGTCCTAATCAAGTCTCAAACCTCAGCTCTTCAAAACAAGATTTAGAAATGAGAGAAAGACATCAAAAAAGCAATGTAACTCTGGTTCCGCACTTTCTCTCTCTTTTGCCTGCGGGCCCGCACCTTCTGTTCAGAATATCTGCGTACTTATACGCTTTGTATGTAAAGGGGAGGGTGCGTACCCCTGTAAAAGTCAAAAGGCGCAATCTTTATCTTAAAAAACTCATCTTAGGTTAATTCTAGAGTTTTCTAGAAGCATTTGTTATGTGGATTGTTCGCTCCAAGTAGTTCATGCATCCCATGAGAGGAGGAACTAATCCCTTGTTGAGAGGAGCTATCCCTTTGAAGGAGGACTCTATCCCTTTGAAGGAGGAGCTAGCAACTGACCTCCATTGCATTATAAATTGAGGCATTGGGTCAGTAGCTGGAGAGGTTAGAAGCTGAACTTTTGAGGGTAAATGCTAGTGAAATCAAGACTTGCTATTTGAGCTTAAGAGGAGAGATTACATATATTTTTTGGCTTCATTAGGGAGTGAGTGAAGCTTGTCAAAGTAGATGAGACTTCTTGTTGGACCCTGGGAGGAGCTTGTACAACGTCAAGGCAAAGGTTGTAAGGTTCTTCTCCTTTTGAATTAATACAATCAAGCTCATTTTCTCAACAAGTATCTCATGTTATTTGTTTCATGGACTCCTTGACTTTCATGTTAAATATGTTTTATAATACTGGTTATTCAGGTGCTATTTAATCGTTTGCCTTGTTTGTGTTTGCAGGTTTGTGACAAAGGAACTTACTTGGATGAAAGGAGCGAAGGCATCCCCAAACTTGCGTTGGACATGAGGTAGGCCTTAAACACATTTGTTTGCCATTATACGTAAAGCACATTTAGAGAAAGATAGTGTCTGGTTGGTTCGTTTGTCATTAGGTCTTCATTAGATTCTAGGAAGGTCTATCTTGTCCGCAAGATCGACTCATTCCGCGTGACATAGAGCGTTAAGACTATGCTACCTTCATTTAGTCACATGGCTGAATGGACGGTGTGTGGCTTTAGGCAACTGCCATTCACCTTTCCAGGGAAGGGCTCTCCATTCAATTTGACCAGCTGTACTGCTCCTCCGTCAGTAATCTCCTTAATAACATGAGGCGCTAACCAATGCATCCTGAACTTCCATGGAAATTTATCAAACTTATTATCATATAGAAAAACTAGGTCATTTACCTTAAATGAATCCAACTTAATGTGTCGATCATGTCATGCCTTTTAGCACTGCTTCTGGACATGCTGGTGAAATCCTGCTAAAAATATTTCTTCCTCTAATTCATCCACTTGTGCGAGCCTCTCCTCTAGGGCTCTGTGATCCATTATACCTATGAGTGTGGCTATGCACAGGCTAGGCACAATATATTCCATAGGCATTACCACTTCCACACCATAGACAAGCTTAAAAGGGGTTTTTCCAGTCAACTTCTTGCATGTTGCTCGATAAGCCCATAGTACTGCAGGTATGCGTAGGTCCCAATCACTTCATTGAGCATTGAAAACCTTGGTCAGCGTGTTTTTGGGCACTTTGTTGAATGCCTCCACTGTCCCGTTAGCCTGTGGGTGATAAGGTGTGCTCTTCTGGTGATATACCTAAAATTCCTCCGTCAGTGTGCTAATCATCTCATTCTGGAAGTATGGACCACGATCACTCATCAAGATCCTTGGACGTCCAAATAATGTCAACACATGCTCAAATAGGAACTTCACAGTCATCGCACTCGTGCAATCCTTCACCAGCTGCGCTTCTACCCAACAAGTCAACTACTCTGTCGCAGTGATAATGTACCTTGCTCCTATCTTCCCTTGTGGCTGAATGGGTCCTACAAAATCTATTGCCCACTTCTCAAAGGGTTGTAGTCATTTGTGGATTAAAAGGCATTTCATCCCTCCGCGATGGCCTGCCCATTCTTTGGCATACATCACATGTCTTGCAATATGATCTTGAATCTTGATGAAGGGTTGGCCACCACAACCCTTCATGTAGAATCTTTTGCATGGTTGCTTTCCCTGCATAATGTTCTCCCACGACACCCCCATGAGCATCCGTGAGGATGCTGCTTCTTTGGAACTCAGGTACATATCATCGCAATATCTCATCAGTACCCATTTTGTATAGATGCCCAGCAATGACAGAGAAATCTTCTACGCACCACTAATTCCTTCTTTTGCTGGACAATGTATCCTTCCGACGTAGTTTCTGTTGTTAGGAAGTGTATTATATCCTGAAAATGACCATCCGTGATGCACACTGCAAATAGCTACGCGTAAAGGCAATCCTTATTACAAGTTAGTAGGTTCCTCCCCTATTTCAATGCATGACAGATGGTCTGGTTTCACGTTCAACTATGCAAGGTTCACAACCACTTCAAAATCATACTCTTGGAACAATAAGATCCACCTGCAGATTCTCTCCCCCAACGCAGGCTTATTGACCAAGTATTTCAGCGTAGACTTATCTGTATACATCTTAAAATTGCCTCCAACCAAGTAGTGCCTATACTTCTGGAGTGCATACACCATAGCTAGTCCTTCACGCTCAGTGGTGCAATAATTCTTCTCTACTTTAGATAATCTTTGGCTTGCGAACAAGATAGGACGATCCAAGCCTTCTCTGCCAGCCTGTGTTAGTATTTCTCCAAGCACTATACATGATGCATCAACATGCACATGAAACTCTTTCTTCCAGTCCAGGAAAACTAGAATCAACTCAGTAACCATCTTTTCCTTCAACATATCCAAGCTCTCCTTGTAGTCATCATTCCAATAGAATGTGACATCCTTCTTCAACAATTTCTCTATAGGCACAATGATCTCGACATAGCTTTTGATAAACTTTCTGCAATATCATGTATGTCCCAGAGTAGCATGCAGTTGTTTCACACTCCTTGGTGCTTCCAAGTTCAGTATTACTGCGATCTTCATGGGGTCTACCATCAGCCCTTGTCTGCAAATGACATGCCTAAATAGGTTCCCAAAAGGAATGCAAAACAGACACTTCTTGAGATTGAGCATGATTTTGTATCTTCGACAGGTATCTAGCATCAGCCGCAAGCTTGCTACATGGTGCTTAACTAGCCCAAATATAGTCCAGTCATCAAAATATACCTCTAGGAACTTATGAATAAATTCCTTGAATGCCACAACAAACACGCGCGAAAGATTTCCGACACATTCTTCAATCCAAACGACATTATAGTGTATCGAAAACAACCCACTCAATCACAAAGGTTGTCTTACTCCTATCCTCTAGCGCGATTTTGATTTGGTGGTACCCATAGAACCCATCAATGAAGGAATATGCTTTCTGTACACCTACATTGTCCAACACTTCATCCGTGAATGGAGTTGGGAAAGGATCATGCAAACAAGCGTCATTCAGTTTTCTGAGATCCACGCATATCCTTATCTCATGCTTCTACTTCTTCTCTTGCACCACCATTAGGCTTACCCAGCTAGATTCTTCCACAAGCTCGATGATACCTGTCGTGAGCATCTTGTCTAGTTCTAAGCAGACCTTCTCCTTATATTTCGAATTGAGATAGTAAGGCCTTTGCTTAACTGGCTTTGCTTTGGGTTTCAACATGATCTTCATCATTCCTAAGTCCCCGGTTATCCCTTTCAGATCCGTAAACTTGGTAGGGAATAAGTCCTCATATTCACGGAAAAATTCAGTGACCTTATCCACAGTCGCATTGTCCCAGTAGTCTCCAATATTCACGAATTTGGGTTCTGCCTCTGTACCAATGTTCACTTGTTTTGTTTTCAACGGCGCATTTATATCAGGGTTCTCAATCTACAATCCCTGAACCTCACAGTGACCTTCTATTTCCGAAATGTTAATCTTCCACGAATCCTCGTCCTCTTCTTTAGTAGTTACATTATAACATTCTAGCGTGTGACTTAGCAGAGTGGGCCATTAGGCTTAATTAGGTCTCAAGGATCCTGTGGTATCCTAAAGATCATTGCTTTCACCTCTTGTAGTGCTTCATCAATACTGTCAAACCCATCCTCAAAATTGAACGTCATCATGTATCCCTCATGCAGGATATCCCATTCACCTGTCCCATGGCAGAGCAATATTTCTACATACCAATTCATAGGGACAACATCCAGGGTATGACAGAACAAGTGCGTTCACTCAGGTTAGGGCTTTTCTCCATAAGCCTGGGTCCATTTGGATAGATGTGTGCACAGATGCGCCTGCCCATCATACTTGTCTGTCAGTCACATCTTAGGTTTCCCAAATCATGGTCTCATCATCCTCCTACATTCGCGCCAATCATCAAAGCTTCCTTTATGCGTACCCCACCATCTTCCCGACATAGCGCGCAGTGCCCAGTCTAATGCCTGGAAGCGTTGCTTTTCTAGTACCTCCCTTTCAAATCTATCTAGAAAGATATCTACCTCATTCAAACCATCATAAGTAAGAAAATTTCTTACCTTTGAGGACACACAGGGCAGCGATCGAGTCATCATGTTGCAATTCAGCATAGTTACTTCATGTAACCAATTCTGCCAGCATTATATTTCTTCATCGGAGTCCAAAGTGCAGGAACTCTCACGATCCCATGTAATCTTTCCATTCGCGGTGGGATTCACCCAATCTTGGTCTTGCGATATTATCTTATAGATACAATCCAGATCGTCATCACTTTCGTAATCGTGGACTGGTTTTGTATAGCATGATCCTTTCGCAGGATCAATGGGTACTATTACACGCAGGGATTTCTTCTCAAATTTCCTCTTTCACTTCTTCAGATTGATTACCTCATTCATATCAATAGTCCAATCAATTCCCAAGAGCACAAGATAAGGATTATTTTCATCCACTATTTCTATTACTTCAAAATCAGCCAGCACACTCGCTCCCTCAATATCCATGGTCACCCCTTGCAGTCACCCCATGGGGATGATCTTTTGTTGATTCACCATACTTAGCTAAATCAGAGACCGTTGCAGCATAGGTATCCCCATTCATTCCCAAGTTTGCTTCAGTAAGACGTTCGCATCAGACCCTAGGTCCAAAATAACCTGATCCATTTCATACTCTCCTATCTGCGCGATCAGTCTCATCTCTTGTCATATCCTTGTTTTATGCTTGCCAATATTTCGTACTACGCATGGCTCACCTAGCATGGTCCCAGGGCATCTATTAATGAGCTCTTATAACCCTTTCATAGCCTTACTATCGTTCAATAACTTCATATAGGTCTCCAGGAAAGTTGTGAGCATAGATGGGTCCATCTCCTGCTTTGGCTTATCCTTGCTTCCTAAGGTGGAGACCTCTATGAAGCTCTTCGTAGCTTCCATGAACATTTCACGTGCTCCAAATCAAACTCATCCTCCTTCATCAGAGCTTTGCAAACCCATGTATTGTCTTCTGGATGTTTCCCCTTGTCATCTCCTGTCGCAATTCCACTCCTGAGCACTATATTTATGTTTGGATCTTCCTCGCACAGCTCAAACCTCATCATCTACAGGTTCTAAGTCGGTGGGGGTGGAAGCGCCCCTTTGTCACGTATCTTTGCTATCAGTGTAGGACATTCTTCCATTTCATGATCAAACAGAGTGCAATACTTGCATGATGGATGGGTTGGGTTAGTGCAATCACGGGCATAGTGTCCTGGTACTCCGCAATTGTAGCAAATCAGTTGCCCCCGACCTCTGCCAGGTCCTCCCCCACCTTAGCCTCGTCAGTGCCTCTGAAGGCTTGTCCACTCCATCCCCACACTATGGTCAAGGAGTCGCATTTCTACTTGAACCCTATAGGCAGGATTTCTATCCATCATTAGTTCATATCTTCTACAATTATGCTCATCATGCCCTACCGACTTACAAAAGTTGCAGAATAGTTGTTTCGATATCTGTACAAACTTCTGCAACAAATGAAATTTATCCATGACATGTTTTCCTGCTACCTCACATATAGTTGCACCACAATGTAGGCCATGTGCTTGTTCCTACCTAAGCTTTTGGCCTTAAAGGCATCGATTCTCCTCCTGCAATATAGTTCGCAAAGATGGGGCAATGGTCTTTGTCATGACCCTGACTCTTGCATTTCAAGCACCATACCTCCTCATGCACCTTTGGTCGAGTTGTCCTGTCCTACTTCAAACTTTACATCTCAAGGCATAGATTCTTCAACTGCGCATGGATCTGTTGAACTCCTAGATTTAGATCTTGCATCAGAGTTTCATGTAGTCTCATGGCAATCTCAAAGGCTTCTGCTTGAGTGATTATCTTTTGCTGCGACAGCGCACTCCGTAAGTGTTGTAGTAGCGAACCCACAAACCACTCATGATGTTGTCCATCTGTCAAATTCATGTTGGCTTCATGGATTGTACATTTCAGCCTCTGATCTAATTCCCAAGGCGTCTCACCTAGTTGCATCGCGATTTCTTTGAATCCCACAATCAACTGTTGTTATCCGGGAATAGTGTCCACTTGGATTTTGCTATTCCCACTAAGATGGGTGGCTATCTTAGAAACAAACAATCAAAGTCTAATATTTCACGTGCTCCAAATCAAACTCATCCTCCTTCATCAGAGCTTTGCAAACCCATGTATTGTCTTCTGGATGTTTCCCCTTGTCATCTCCTGTCGCAATTCCACTCCTGAGCACTATATTTATGTTTGGATCTTCCTCGCACAGCTCAAACCTCATCATCTACAGGTTCTAAGTCGGTGGGGGTGGAAGCGCCCCTTTGTCACGTATCTTTGCTATCAGTGTAGGACATTCTTCCATTTCATGATCAAACAGAGTGCAATACTTGCATGATGGATGGGTTGGGTTAGTGCAATCACGGGCATAGTGTCCTGGTACTCCGCAATTGTAGCAAATCAGTTGCCCCCGACCTCTGCCAGGTCCTCCCCCACCTTAGCCTCGTCAGTGCCTCTGAAGGCTTGTCCACTCCATCCCCACACTATGGTCAAGGAGTCGCATTTCTACTTGAACCCTATAGGCAGGATTTCTATCCATCATTAGTTCATATCTTCTACAATTATGCTCATCATGCCCTACCGACTTACAAAAGTTGCAGAATAGTTGTTTCGATATCTGTACAAACTTCTGCAACAAATGAAATTTATCCATGACATGTTTTCCTGCTACCTCACATATAGTTGCACCACAATGTAGGCCATGTGCTTGTTCCTACCTAAGCTTTTGGCCTTAAAGGCATCGATTCTCCTCCTGCAATATAGTTCGCAAAGATGGGGCAATGGTCTTTGTCATGACCCTGACTCTTGCATTTCAAGCACCATACCTCCTCATGCACCTTTGGTCGAGTTGTCCTGTCCTACTTCAAACTTTACATCTCAAGGCATAGATTCTTCAACTGCGCATGGATCTGTTGAACTCCTAGATTTAGATCTTGCATCAGAGTTTCATGTAGTCTCATGGCAATCTCAAAGGCTTCTGCTTGAGTGATTATCTTTTGCTGCGACAGCGCACTCCGTAAGTGTTGTAGTAGCGAACCCACAAACCACTCATGATGTTGTCCATCTGTCAAATTCATGTTGGCTTCATGGATTGTACATTTCAGCCTCTGATCTAATTCCCAAGGCGTCTCACCTAGTTGCATCGCGATTTCTTTGAATCCCACAATCAACTGTTGTTATCCGGGAATAGTGTCCACTTGGATTTTGCTATTCCCACTAAGATGGGTGGCTATCTTAGAAACAAACAATCAAAGTCTAATATTGCTTCCTTTTATGAAAATAGATGAGAGGAGAACCAAGAGGGCCAACCTAAGTCTTGTGCTTGATTCCCTCTTCTTCTTGATAGAGTTTCGCCGCTTCTTCTTTGTCTTCCCCAACTTCACAAGGACCTATGGAATCAGAGTAACATACTACTATGCAAGAAACAAGGATCTAAATTCATAAATAATATAGGATCAGATGTGTATTAACCATATACATGCATATATAAATAAGTACACAAGAATATGGAAGGAAACAAGAATAGCTTTATTCAGATAAAAATTAGCAGGAGGATTACAACCATGTGCTCTGACCCAGCATCATCCTCCAGCTAGGAAGCCCTTCTTCACCTCAAGCAAAGCTAGATCACCCAACACTGTGAGTGTACACCAGAATACCAACAACACTTCTCTATAAGATACAAAATTCCAGCCTCTGGATCTCTGTGATGAGGGATCCATATATAGATGATTACAGAGAGGTGAGTCATCATTTGGGATCTTGATTAGTGTCTTCTCTCTGATATTTCCTCCTTCCACTTGGAGAATGATGATCTCTTACTCATCCCTGGTCGAAAATGGAGAGGCAAGTGTCAGAGGGGAAGCTTCTGGAAGATTCCATGATCTTCCACCTCGCATTTTTGTCCCTGCCATTTGTCCATCCCCGACCA